>PVIR01009201.1:0-48624 GCA_004026965.1 Petromus typicus | reverse complement strand
TGGGTTACCCACCTTTCTGGGTTCTCCCTTCTGTCTCTCTTAGGCAGAAGCTTTCTCTCAATAAAATTTTCCTACTCAAACCTCCGTCGGTAGTACCTAAAATTCATTCTTCGATTTTAGAGAACATGAACTAGCGTTTTAAGTGGGGAGCCAGGCCTTGCTCTCCTGTGTCAGTAAGAGACAGTAGTATCCCCTTTATATGGTCTCATATATCCCCCTAGGACAATCTAAATTATTATGATCCCGCCTCTCAGCCCAGTCTTATCTTTAGGTCACCTGGTTGGCTGAGGTGGTGTCTTCCAGAGGCACTGGTTTGGCATGAGACTGGTGGATCCAGGCCATGACTTGCCATTTTGAGCACCGAGGAAGATGTCAGTACCGCAGGATAAAAGGGATAAGGTCCTTAGTGAGGCTTAAGAGTTTTAGAGTGCTGTCTGTGAACAAAGACAAGGTTTTGTAGCCCTAGCATGAATGCTGTCCTATAGGGCTTGCAGAGATTGGACCAAAGAACAGTTAGTGAACTTACTGGGCTGTTTTAGGTTTTAGTTTAGGGAGAAATGGTGGTGGTCTGTTGGGGGTTTTTTTGGGGGGTAGCTTTTTTAGTGTGTCAGCATTAAGTAATCAACCCCTCCCTTAAATAGTGCCTCATTAAACATTCTGGGACTATGGTGGGCACAGTGCTGGATTCCTTCTCCAACTGCAGCTTGCAGTGTGGAAGGAGTCATTTTCAGAATAAAACCCCAGGCTGTTTTTATAATTCACAATAGCTGCAGGCTTTTCTTGGGCCTAGGGCTGCTTGCTTCTCACCCTGGGGGCTGACTTTGTGACTGTAGAGATAGGTTTCTCTCCCGTAGGAGCCAGCAGGAGCTTCCAGAGTACATTGTTGCCTTCTCTGTGTTTTAGTCCTTTTTTCCAACTTCTGTGTAGCTTCCCTATTCCCCAAGGTCTACTTCTTTTTTTTTTCTCCTTGCCAAGTTATTACTTTCCAGGTGTCTGAATTCCAGTCACAGAAAGGCTATGGCTGATGTTTTCTCTGCTACTTTCATCTCTAATTTGATTTCTTCATGGCAAGCATTTTATCTGGAGTAAGATGGACTCGCTGATTTAAATTTGCATTTCTCTAATGGCCAGAAATGTTGAACATATTTTCAGGTATTGATTTGTACTTCACAAAGGGTTAAATTTTAAAAAGAGCAAGAAAGGTCTCCTTGAGAAAGTAACATTTCACCGGAAACCTGATGGTGGTGAAAGAATAAGTCATGTTTATCTGGGGAAAGAACATACTAGATACAGCAATGGTAAATGCAGAAGTACTGAGGCCTATTGATTTATCTTTTTGCTCTCTGAATTCTAGTTTTGCTTTGGGATTTTTTTTAGGGGAAGCCAGTACTGGGGATCAAACTTGGGCCCTTGTACTTCCATGTAGGCACAGAGCCACTGAGTTAAATCCCTAGCCCTTAATTCTAGCTTTAATTGAACAATTCTAGTTTTAATGATCATTTTGAAGCTAAATTTGCAGTATTCTATAATTTAGAAAGCAACTCTAATACCAATAAGACACTAATAAAAAATTCTAGGAAAAGCATAATTTTACTTTACATTTATATGTTGACATGTATCTTATGATCAATAGGTACATATATAATCTTTTCTTTTTATAATAACTATTATTTAATAATTCTATAATGACTGTTGTGTTATAGCTCAGAATTAAATTTAATCTTAGAATCAAGGAAAAAAGATGCCAACATGTGCATATTCATAGGAGTTTTGGTGCATGGATAAAGTTGTGGGATATGTATAATTCACATAATACTGAATTAGAGCTGTGGGAAATTCTAGATGATATTATTATTTTAATTTATGAATGCCAAATCTTACTAAGCCTTAAAACGCTTGGAGTGACCTTTAATGTGTCTTCAGTTAAAGCTGTGGGATTTAGTGCCATTTGCTTATTAAAAGCAAAGAACTTGCAGTCCTGGATCAGTTTACAACTTACCAAGGGCTTTACCCATTAATGCACTGTGCTTAGTATTTAAGAGTCACTGTGAGAGATGACTAGGAGAAATATTAAGGACATGGAATCTAAGTGACTGAATGTCCAAGAAGAGTGAAAGGGTTACCGATAACATCTAGGTTTCTTATTCAAGAGTTTAGGTGAAACTCTTAGTTTTACAGCTATGTTCTGTGTTTACTTTTGCTCCAGCCAAATGATCTTACTCTGGTCTAGACGGCTGTCTTGTGCTGTCCTGCTGAAATGCTTTCCTTCCTGTTTACTTAAATGCCGCTCATCCTTCACTGCTCAGCTCAATCCTTTGTTTTCTTCTTAAAAGTGTTTTTAGGGCTGGGGATTTAGCTCAGAATCTGGCACCTTCCTTACAAGCGCATGGTCCTGAAATTGACCACTAGTACCAAAAAAAAAAGTTTGTTTTTTAATCCACACTATCTGACATTGACTCATGGAAAGCAGTGACTATGAAAGCTCAGGATTTACTTTCTCTTTCCTCTTTTCAGCTGAAACCCTTTATTACCCCAATCATGCGTGTGAACCTAATTTTCTGTGTTTGAGAATATATATGGGACCTAGTTCCTACTATGCCATGTCTTGCTGGCATCAGATTCCCCTAACTGCAAATTGCAGTAAGGAAACAGGTAGTCATCTCCAAGTTCTCCTGCTCTATAATGGTACTTGTAATAAACAACCAAGAAAATATTCTACATACCCTCCTCTGGATAGGAACACAGTAATCTTCGGTGGGGAAAACATTTTGAATTTTTTCTGGGAGTGGTGATAAGTTACACTGTCTCCTCTTTTAACCAGTAGCATACATTCATAAATTGCTTACAAAGCTGAGTTTCATAACCAGTTTAGATACCCAGGTTCTTCCAGGTCTGAAACTAGCAGATGTTAAGGTCAAACCAGCGGCTGGACCTTATTAACATCATAGACTGACACACTGAAAGTTCAGTAACGTGATTTTTTTCTCTGCAGGTCTGAACCATATGGTAGCAATTGATGCTGCATCTCTACACATATATTGCTCAGAAACATTCAGACATCTCAGATAGACATCTTGTTGACCTGTGTAAATTATGGCTGTGTATATTCAGTAGAAATAGCTGGCAGTGACCAATTGCCAGCCCCTACAGCACTTGCAAATAAGACAGTTTCAGTGTTTTTTCCCTCAGAAAAAGAAAGATACAATAAACAATCTTGGCCTTTTCTCTTTGACAGTATACTGTTATGTAAACAATTCTAGCCTTAAAATTTAATTTAACAGTTATTTGGTAAATGTACCCCAGAACCTATAAATGAGAATCTATCTTTTAAATGGTGAACAGCATGCATTTTTAGAGGTTCTGAAATGTAATTCTTTCATCAGGCCAAGATACACATACATGAAGCAATGCAATTTTTCACTTCTCTCCTTTTAATTCAAATGAGACAGTTTGTCTTTTTACCATAATTGTGTGAAATCACAATACCTCCATACCACTATACAGTAAAATTGCTTTTTATAAATGTTTGGTTATTTAAATGCTGGGCAATAAATTCCTTGAGGACAGCTACATGTGTATGTAATTCTAATAGAGAAATTCTTCAAGCAATTAATTGTTTAAGCTGCTTCATAATATAACACTTCAAATTATTTCTCTATACCTATAAATTATCTGTGCAGTGACAATTATCCTGTTTATTTTCCATTGTCATTTGTATTTTCTAAGCATGTAGTAAGGTATGCATCAATTTTCGTTGAGTTTAACCAAGTTAATAAATTTAAAGAGCAGACAAGAAAGCCTTTATTACCTTGGGATTTTTTGGTAGGTCTAAACTGATGAAACTCCACAGGTACATTGAGGTTTTGAAAAACTCTTATGGGGGCCAGGGAGTTAGCTCAGTGGTTCCGGTGCCTGTCTTGTAAGTGCAAGGGGCTGGGTTCGACTCCCCGGTAACCACATACAATACTGGGTGTGGAGACTCATGCCCAGCAGCAACCAGTACCACATACCACAGTGCCAGGCGTGGTGGCTCACACCTGTAATCCCAGCACTCGGGAGGCAGAGGCAGGAGGATTGCTGTGATGTGAGTTTGAGGCTGAGCTCGGGGCCAGCCTGAACCACAAAGTGAGAACCTGTCTCAAAAAACCTAAAAAAAATCTCTTATGGGCTTTGTCCATTGATGAAGTAATTTTTGACAGTAATGATTATGTAAACTAATCTTGACTATTTAACTATGTAAGAGATGAGGTTATTGTGCATATTTCATTTTAGAAATGATATATTAGTTGGTTTCAATATTATTTCCTATATTACAACTACTTAGTCTTTCACTAATTCCAAAATTCTAGTGCCTAACACGTCATTTAAATATTTATGCACTCACATTCTTTTTTTCTCCACATCCAATATAGGTATGTGGTTACTGGGGATCAAACCCAGGTCCTTGTGCTTGCAAGACAGGCATCGGAACCACTGAGCTAAATCCCCAGCCCATGCACTCACATTCTTATTTTATGTAATACTTACTTCTATCACGTCTTCTGCTATGTATATATATATATACCAAATATTAGGTGAAGGTTCTTGGCTATCTACTTATTGCTAGTGCTGGTATTCTTCCATTAATTACTAACATGGTCACATAAAAATACCTGGCTCCAGTCTCCTAAAGTAGTTAACAATTAGACATGAACAAGAATCACTAGGGAAGAAAAGTGAAGTGGAAAGGAAAAAGAAGTGATTCATTCATGTATACATTAATAATAATAGTGTTCCTTTTTCTCTTTACCATTATTCCTGAGCATTTCACATTTCAGCTAATCCTACTAAGAACTTTGCAACACCATTTATTAAAGAGGCCATATTTCTTTCATTGAATGTGTTTGCCCCCCCCCTTTTTTTTTTCAAAGATAAGGTGACTGAATGAGTGTGAGGCTCTTTCTGCATTTTCTCATCTGTTCCATTGATCTTCAAGCATGGTTATTTTGTTTTGTTTTATTTTGTTTGCCAGTACCATGCTGTCTTTAACACAGAAGCTTTGTAGTATAAGTTCAAATCAAGGACTGTGATGTCTCTTGCCTTGCCTTGGTTACTCAGAGTTGTTTTTGCTATTCTAGGCCTCTCCTAATTCCAAATGAATTTTAGGAATAATCGATCTAGTTCTGTGAAGTATGCTACTGTTATTTTTTAATCAAATCTTTATTGGTACATGCTATATACACATCATCATCGCGTTCAACACTGAGAATTTGTACCACTATATGACACAACTCAATTCTCATTTTTCCCATTCCTCTACCCACCCTACAACTTTCCACCCACTGTATACGTAAGCTTTGTTTCCTTTTTATTACCATCACGTTATTTTCCCCATGTTATTTACCACTACCTCCTATTTCCTTTTAAATATTATGTATTTCACAATATCTACTATGTATACTAGAGCTCATTTACATCTTCATTTTCTCTCACCAGAGAAAAGATACAATATTTGCACATCTATGACCTATTTATTTCACTTATGAGGATATTCTAAGAGTACATCCATTTGAGTATAAAAGATTCAATCTTATCATTGTTATGGCAGAGTAATACTCAATTCTATAAAAGAATCATATCTTTTTCTTTCTTTCTTTTTTTTTTTTTTTTTTGAGATAGGGTCTTGCTTTGTAGTTTAGGCTGGTCCTGAGCTCAGTCTTGAACTCACCAATCCTCCTGCCCCTACCTCCCGAGTACTTGGATTACAAGTGTGAGCCACCATGCCCATCACTGTGGTATGTCGTACTGATTGCTGGTGGGCTTGAGTCACCACACCTCCCATTGTTGTGTGTACTTACATGGATTGAACCTTGTGCTTGCAAGGCAGGTGCCAGAACCACTATGATAAATCCCTGTCCCCAAAAGAACCACAAGTTCTTTATCCAGTCTCCAATTGATGGACATTTTGGTTGTTTCCAACATTTAGCTATCACAAACTGAGCTGCTATAAACATGGGTGCACATATGTCTCTGTGTTAGGAATTTTTTAATTCTTTCGTGTATATACCTAGCAGAGGAATGGCCAGGTCAAAAGGACTTTCAATCTTAGCTTTTTGAGGAATCTCCACACTGATTTCCACAGAGGTTGTATGCGTCTGTACTTCCACCAACAGTAGAGAAGGGTTCCTTTTTCTCCACAGTCTCGCCAACATTTGTTGCTGGCTAATTCTGAGATAGCAGCCATTCTTTGGGGAGTGAGATGAAATCTCAGTGTTGTTTTCATCTGCATCTCTCAAAGGACCAATGATGTTGGAAATTTCTTCATATGCTTCTCAGCTGCTCTTACTTCTTCCTCTGAAAAGTGTCTGTTCATTTCAGAAAAGACCTAGAATAGCGAAAGCAATTCAAAGCAACAAGAACATGGTGGGGTAATTAGGATTCCCAACTTGAAACTATGCTATAAAGCCAGTGTTATTAAAAACTGCATGGTACTGGCAAAATAATAGACCTGAAGATCAGTGGAGTAGATGAGAAGATCCAGAAACAACTCCAGATACACTGAGTCACCTCATCTTTGACAAAGGAGCCAAAAACCTTAAGTGGAGGAAAGATAATCTCTTTAACAAATGGTGTTGGAAAAACTGGGCTTTAACCTGCCAAAGACTAAAGCTTGACCTATCTCTTTCACCATGTACTAAGCTAAAATCAAAGTGGATAAGAGACTTAAATATTAAAACAGACACCCTGAACCTGCTGCAAAACAGGTTAGGTAAAACTCTTGAAGACATTGGTTAAGGGAAAGACTTCTTGAACAAAATCTTTATAGCATGAGAATTGACAGAAGAAATAAAAAAATGAGATCTCATTCTATTAAAAAGCTTCTGCACAGCAAAGGAAACCACCAACAGAGTGAAAAAGCAACAAACAATATGGGAAAGAATCTTTACCACCATCTTCTCAGACAAAGGGCTACTATCTATAATATGTATGATGTATATTCATAATGTACCAATAAAGATTTGAATTTAAAAATTAAAAAAATCAGCCACCCAAATGTAAAGGCCTGATTCAAAACTAGGCATCTGAGGGCCGGGGAGTTAGCTCAGTGGTTCCGGCGCCTGTCTTGCAAGCGCAAGGGCCCGGGTTCGATTCCCCGGTAACCACATAACAATACTGGGTGTGGAGACCCACACCCAGCAGCAACCAGTACCACATACCACAGTGCCGGGCATGGTGGCTCACGCCTGTAATCCTAGCACTCGGGAGGCAGAGGCGGGAGAATTGTGATGTGAGTTTGAGGCTGAGCTCAGGGCCAGCCTGAACCACAAAGCGAGACCCTGTCTAAAAAAAAAAAAAACAAAACAAAAAAAAAAAAAAACAAAAAAAAAAAAAACTAGGCATCTGAAATGAATAGCTACTCTTATTTGTATTGGAATTATGTTAAATCTGTATAAAAATTTTGGAAGTATAGCTATCTTCACTATGTTGGTTCTTCCTACCCATGAGTGAGGGACATCTTTCCATTTTCTGGTATTGACTTTGATCTCTCATTTCACAATGCTATAATTTTCAATGTAGAAGATCTTGTCACAAGAATTAAAAGAATTATACCATAGCAATATATGCACACTCACATTTATAGTAGCCCAGTTTGTAATAGCTAAACCTTGGAAACAACCCAAATATCCATCAACTGATGAATGGATAAAAAAGATGTGGGTTTTTTTCTATTATGGAAAAAAGAAAGATATACCATAAAGAAGGCTAAATTTGAGATGCACCTTGAGTGCATACTCTTTTTTTTTTTCTTTTTTTTAACTCAAGTCTTTATTCATACATTATACATACACATACTCTTAAAGGAAATAAATTGAGCACACATATGTACATATTACATTGTCTTCTAATGTGGGAAACTGAACATGAAAATAAAGACTGAAAAGAATAAAATATAATGTGAAATGGGAAGATTTGTTCCAGATTATACAGACTATGAGATACTTTGTAAATAATTAAAATGTTTTAAGCAACAAAAGAATACTGTTTTAGGAAATGAGCTATGAGATAGATTAATAAAACATATTATTTTTAGATTATGATACACAGTATCATTGGTATTCTCTAATCATCTTTGTTATGAAAAATTATTTTTTACAAAATGGATTTTATATTTTCTTTATTAATATCTATTGTTATTGTATTAAAATTTTAAAAATACAAATTTTAAAAGTATAAATTATCATATGTAGTTGTTTTAAAAATAGTTTGGTTACTGTATTTCACTGTAATTGGTTTCTTTTTTAACCCTATGTATTTTGTGTGTATAAAAACACTATTTGGAGTTCACAAGATTCACCAGGTAAGAGAAGGCATGCTCGACACACAAAAATAATGCCAGAAACTCTCCTTTTTTTCAGTGTATTTTTATAAAATAAGCAAATTATTGTATAAAGGAAAAAAGAACCTTGCAAAATGTACATCACTATTTCATATTTATGGATAACTAGAATGAAAATCAGCAAGATTCACCAGCACAGGGAACCATGAAAATTTGAAGATTTGTCTCTCTGACTCTGGACTTTTCCATTCCTTTCATGATTCTAGGCTGAAACTAAAAAGTTACAGAGCGATGTAATGCAGTGATAAATGGCACAGCACTGATATCATCCCTCAAATGTTTCCATGGTTTCCTTTCTATTACAAAACCTATATGTTACTTAAAAGGCAAATAACTAGAGACGTGTACTCAGTAAAGCTGAAAATTTCCCTCTGTTCCATGCTCCATCCCTTCTAACAACCTACTTACTTAGGAGATAATTAGTATTCTTTTAGTCCTTTAAGAAATTATTTTAGCATATAACATTATATATTTCCCTCTCTCTAAAACTAGTACATACAGTTTAATTGTATAAACATATGTTTCTATAATTCATTTTTCCCTTTGAAAGTATTCTTGGGCAACTTTCATATTGGTATATAGAGAGAAGTTTCATTCTTTTTAATATGTATACTTCATGTACCACCCAAAATTAGAAAATTCAGTGAGAGACCTTAGTCTTCGGGGAGACTACATAATTTTTTTTTTGAGATAAGGTCTCACTTTGTAGTTCAGGCTGGCCCTAAGCTAACTATGTAGCCCAGGCAAGCCTTGAACTCACAACAATCCTCCTGCTTCTACCTCCCAAGTGCTGGGATTACAGGTGTGAGCCTCCACGTTCAGCACTGTGGTATGTGGTACTGACTGCTGGTGGGCATGAGTCACCACTCCCGGCATTGTTGTATGTGGTTGCCGGGGACCGAATTCTGGACCTTGTGCTTGCAAGGCAGGCGCCGGAACCACTGAGCTAGATCCCTGGCCTGAGACTACATAATATTTTATTGTTAACTGATTTGTTAACGCCAAGATACATAGTAGTATATTTCCATTGCTTTGAAGTTAATGAGTGTATGTTATGAGTGTAAATTCTTTTGATGATAATTTGCCATTTCCTAGGAAACTGCCATAGTAGTTACCTATTTTCAACAGATTTTTAATTTCAAATTTAAATAGAAACTTTACTAGAATATAAAGTAAATATTCAGAAGTAGTTTAAAAACTCTTGAACTTTTTTTTATTTTCAGTACAATGAAAGAACTGAAATCACACCTATATATAGTTTTGAAATCTTTGCCAGTGGTTTTCAGTCAATAGATATCAACCTAAGATTTCCCTCATCCCACATTTATGTGGCATGGAAATTGAGTTGCCTTTTAAAATCTATAATAGCCCCTCAGCCCCACCAGAATTTGTTGTTGGCTAATAAAATCTCAGTGTTGTTTTCCCCTGCCACTCTGAAGTGACCAGTGATGTTGAACATGTCTTCACATGTTTATTTGCTGTTCCTCCTTTATTTGAGAAATTTCTGTTCATTTCAGATGCCTATTTTTGAACTGAGTCTTTAAGTTTTGGGGGGCTGATTTTTTAAGTTCCTTATATGTTCTAGATAGTAAACTTTTGTCTGAGGAACAGCTGGTAAAAATTTTTTCCCACAGTGTGGATTGTCTCTTTACTTTGTTGGTGGTAGTTTCTCTTGCTGTGCGGAAGCTTTTTAATAAGAAGAGATCCCAGTTGTTGATTCTTTGTGTTAGTTCCCATGCTACTGAAGTTTTTGTTCATAAAGTCTTTATGCCAGTATCTTTGAAAGTTCTACCTAACCTAGCAGCAGGCTTAATATTTCTATTTTAGTATTTAGGTCTTTGATCCACTTAGATTTTAGTTTAGTGCACAGTGAAAGATATAGGTCTAGTTTTAATCTTTGGCAGGATTAAATCTGGTTTTTACAGCACAATTTGTGAAAGAAACCCTTCTCCACTGTTGGTGGGAATGTAGACTGGTGCAATCACTGTGGAAAACAGTGTGGAGATTCCTCACAAAGTTAGGATCAGAGGCCCAATTTGACCCTGCTATTCCCCTGCTGGGTATAATCACAAAAGAATTAAGGGCATCATATCACAGAGACATATGCACACCCATGTTTATAGCAGCTCAGTTTGTAATATCTAAATCTTGGAAACAGCCCAAATACCCATCAGTTGGAGACTAGATAAAGAAGTGGGTGTTGTTTTTGTTTTGGGGGGATTTTTTATAAAATGAAGTATCACTCAGCCATAAAGAATTATAACTTAGAGACATTTTTAGCTAAATGGATGCACCTTGAGGCCATACTCATAATTGAAATAAAGAGGACACAGGTGTGTAAATACCATATTGTTTCTCTAGTATGAAAAACTGAAGGTGTAAATGAGGTCCAAAGTGTATAATAGGTATTATGAAATAGGATGGAAATGTTCCAAGGGGAAGGGGATCTGGAGAATGGGTGACAGGGGACAGCAAAGAAGAAAAAGGAAAAAAATTTAATGGAACAAGAGAAAAAATGGAAATAAAGCTCATGTATTTGGGAAGGTTAAAGGGTTAAAGTTGGAATCAAAATATGTCATATACAGGTACAAATTCTCTATAACGAATGAGATCATAATGTATTCCTTAAATGTACCAATAAACTCAAGAAAGAAAAAATTTATAATATTCAAACACAAAAATCTAGATTCCATTTGATAAACAGTTTTTAAATCCATATGGAAATTTCATGTTAGCTCATTTAGCAACGACATATACACCCCCAAAGTATGAAAGAAAACACAAGTACTTTCATTATCTGACAGAAGATCGTGAAACTTCCTGCACTTTAATACCGCACTCAAAATTATAAAGCAAGAAAGATTCACTATTTTAATTATAATTGAAACCAGTTATAATGAAAGACTGAAAGCGTTTATGACCAAACTGCTACATTAAGTTCACAAAGAACCAAATACATTTAAGATTTATAGTATATTAAACCACAGAACTATAGACTACAAAGTCTTCCACACTACACTTAACCAGTTCTGTACTGATAGACATTTGGACTGCTTCCCACATTTTTTTGCTATTATCAAACAGTACTAAAATAAGTATATGTGTATGCATGTGAGTGATCATTTATCCCTATACGACTGTAACTGTAAGATGAATTCCTAGAAGAGAAGCATGGACTCCCAAGGTATGTGCTTTTAAAGTTTTGGTAAACACTGTCAAGTTGTTCTAATTAACACTTGAGTGAAAAGCAAGAGTATCATTTTACTCAGACCCTTGTAAAAATAAAATTTATGAGCTCGAGAATCTTCATGTTTGGTAGCCATTTACAGATCTGTGAACTTTATAGAACTTTCAGTGCTTTTATTTTTTCCATTGCCTATGAGTATTCTTTTTCTTATTAATTTGTACGTTTTTGTATTAAAATTAACTACTTGTCCTGTGTTACAAATATATTTACCCATTTTGATCTTGTAACATTGTGGCATGGCACTTTGTCAAAACTTAACCAGGCTGTTTACAACTCTGCCTTAACCTTCAACTCTTGCTTGTTCAGAGGCTGACCACAGAGGTAAATGATCAGTCTCCGCAGGCCTTATTCTGGGCACATATTAAGCCTAGAATATGCATATGATCTTCTTGATTCCATGGTGTACACAGGAGGTTTTAAAAGGCCATATTACCCGTGTATCCTTTGCCCAGCCTCTCATAGCCCATAATTTGTAGTCTGTCTATTGTAAATCCCAGCATTATAACCCACTCAGCTGCAATGGACAATGCCTTTGCTTTGTATGCTTTCCAGCCCCTAGGAGAAAGCCACTCCAGCCATGAGAATGCGCCAAACAGAGTGAGACAAAAGTAGAGCTCTAGAAGGAGCTGTCACACAGGTCAAAATATGGTCGCATCTCTAACAATAAATTCTGCATTGCTTCCTTTGGGACTAGCAATCTCAGTAGGTGTGTGAGCTGCCGTCTTCATTGTTGGCAATTATCTGAGAAATAACTGGTCAGCAGACAGTCCAAACACAACATCTTAGCACAGTGCAGCAGTTTTTCATTAATCTTCTCCTCATTGTTCAAAATTTGGTAAATGTTGATTCTGACAATTTTTGCTACTTTATAAGAAGCTTTGTGGAAAGACATATATCTGCCATTCCTTCATCTGACCCATTTTTGATAAAGCTTCTTGAGACTGTCCAAAGCTATTTTAGTTAGTAAAGACGCTTTGAAGGACATAATCTTCAAAAGGTGTTTCAGGAATCTAGGCATACACATAAGACCCCCAGTTTTGAAGTATGTTCATCAGTAAAATGAATGTGTCAAATGCAGTTTTTTTAGAAGTTTTCCCATATTATGATTTCAAATGCTTTGTATTTCTAAATCTTTGGACAAGTGTATGATGTTAAGTCCAAATTCTGCAGTATATCTATATTATTGTTGTAATTGTTTGTAATTCCAATATAAGTGAATTTAGATGGTGAAATTTTATGCATACTAACATCTTAAGTGGTCATATGGAAGGTAGAAAACAGTAACAGGGGAATTCATTTTGTTTTGGTTGACTATTACACTTTATTTAAATGTAAATAGCCATTCCACATTTGGGATATTCAGTGGTTGACATCTAAATGATAGATGAGCCAACATTACCATCAAATGATATCAAAGATTATTCTGTATCAAGAAGAATATGATCGTAGTTATGTTATTAACTTGTGGGTTGTCCTTGTAGCCTCACAGTTCTGTGGCTTCATATGCTATACATTTTAAATGCATTGGGTTGTCTGTGAACTTAAAGACATATGGCAATTTTCTCGTAAATTCTTTCAGTCTTTTATTCTTATAACTAGTTTAAAGCTACATTAAAATAGTGAATCTTTCTTTTGCTACAATTATGAATGTGATATTAAAGTTCAAATGCAATAACTTTTGAGGTTTCCTGTCAGATTTTGAACATACTTGGTGTATTTCTTTGCATATTTGAAGGCTATATGTGTACTTGTTAAATGATATAATATGAATTTTCCATGTAGGTTTGAAAGCTGTTATTTATCAAATGAAATCTAGATTTTTGCATTTGGCTATTATAGCTTTTAAAAGACAAGTCTAAGGCCAGGGATTTAGCTCAGTGGTCCCAGTGTCTGCCTAGCAAGCTCAAGGTCCTGAGTTCAACCTCTGGTACCACATATCAAAATGCCAGGCTTGGCGGCTCATGCCTGTAATCCCAGCTTTCATGAGGCAGAGGCAGGAGGTTTTCTGTGAATTTTAGGTTAGTCTGGGCTACATAGTGAGCTCAGGGCCAGCCTGAACTATAAAGCCAGACCCTGTCTTAAAAAACAAGCAAACAAACAGAAAAGACAAGTCATTTTTCATGCCAAATAAATGTAGGATGGGGTAAATCTTAGACACTTATTGACAGAAAACCACAAGCAAAGGTTTCAAAACTATATATAGGTGTGATTTCAGTTCTTATACTGCACTAAAAATAGCTATTTTAAAAGTTCAAGAGTTTTTAAACAACTTTTGGAAATTTACTTTATGTTCTAATAAAGTTTCTATTTAAATTTGAAGTCAAACACCAGTGTCCATATTTCTGGTTGTTGAAAATATGTAGTTGCTATGTCAGTTTCCTAGTAAACAGCAGACTATCATCAGAAGAATTTATTAAATGATAATATATAGTATTCATTAACTCCAAAGCAACAGAAATATACCACTATGTTTGTATCTTTGTTAACAAATCAGCTGACTATAAAATAGTATGTAGTCTCCCAGAAGACAAGAGTCTCTCCTTAAATTTTCTAATTTTGAGTGGTGCATGGGATATACATTATGAAATCTTTGGTAAACTATTATTGGAAAAATTTGAGCACATAGTCTTTTGATTTGACTTTTTATTTCTTTTTGGGGACTATCTGATATTCTTTTTATTTGTGATACATTTTTAAGAAATGTGAAATTCTTATTTGGTGATGCTAATAATAGTATTTGACATAAACTATAAAGTATAACTAGTTCTTACTTCCTCATGTTATTTGTATAGTTTGTAATTGAATTAGTTGCTGTTTGGCTGGGTCCCTTTTGGAGAGCACTTACTTTTTTTTTTTTTCCTTTTTTTAAGCATTAGTAGCCAAAAACTTATACATTAGTTGATGAGAGTAGAAATATTTATTAATTAGTCCTGCTTATTTCAATAATCAACTGTTTTTGGTAAAACCTATTCAAAGAAAATGCTTGAAAACAGGTTAAAACAAAACATTGGGATTATATAAAGTTTTTAGTTATATGAGACTATATTTGAATTTGTGTGAAGTCTCCAGAAAAGAAATACTAGAAGTAAGTTTTTCTTTTTATCCAGGGCATACAATATACTCCGTTATCCCTCATTCTTTCATTGCTATAGTGATACTATTTCTAAAACTAGTCATAGCTTTGTTATACATCCCTGTGGGATCTTAAACAAAGCTTCTTAAATGCTTGGTATCAGTTTCTTTATTTGTAACATTTTAAAAATAATAGTCCTATCTATTTTAAAGATTCATTTGGTCTGTAAGTGTAGTTATTAAAGCACTGACGATGTCATTTTTGAGTTAGATTTATGTGCTTCATGAAAATGTAAATTTTTTTGAGACAGGATCTCACAGTGTAGTTCAGTCTGGCCTTGGACTCACTACGAAGCCCAAGCTGCCCTCAGATTCGGATTATCTTTCTCTCTCAGGAGTGCTGTGAAAATGTAACTTTCTATCAGGAATATTTTAATGTTATTAAAATAATATCTGTAATAGCAGCTTACTGTAACCAAAAACTAAACATTGAAATATCTTAATACCAGTTATTTTTACTGCTGGTGGATCTTCCTAATTTGTTGCAGATATGAAATATATTAGCTTTTTGAAAAAAATGCACACACTTTCAGTGAACTATCAAGTTTTTTGCAGAACTCAGGTATCTCTGGTGGTATTCTAAAGTTACTATGTCTGACACCTGGTTGTTTAAAATCTAAAAGGTTCTCCTAACAAGGTCTTAATATCTATTTTGTACATGGAGAACTGAAAGAAAAATTTATAATTGTCAAAACAAATTGTAACGTCAAGCTTATCCTAGAAAGCCTTTTTTGAATTCTGATTTTAGAACAAAGTAAAATATGTAAAGGATAATAAAATTATCATTTGGTATTAAAATACCAATGTAAGATAAATTCTGAACCCTGAGACTCATAAAAGAGTAGGCCGAATCACTGTAGGTTATATGCTAATATTTGAGTGTCGACTCTGTGCTAAGCACCAGGTGAACACTAAGAACACAGTAAAATACAAGTCAAAGCAAACACAGCTCCTGTTCTTAAGGAACTTATAGTGCTGTGCAGGAGAAAGGCATTCAAATACTTAATGCAAATAGGTGAGATGAATGTTACAAAAGAAGATACATGATTTATACTCGAACTTTTAAACAAACATAAGAGTTACTACGAAAGCATTTTCTGAGGAAGTGAAGTACAGAGGGCTTGCAGTAGAAAATGTGAGGAACTGAATAAGGACTGTTTTGACTGGAGCGCAGGAAGTGGCAGACAAGACGAGGCAAGATGCAAACAGACAAAGGCTCTTAAAGAGTATACAGACCCTGTTTTAATATTTAGGTCCCTGCTCCACTTTGATTTTATTTTAGTACATGGTGAAAGAGCTAGGTCTAGCTTTAGACTTTGGCAGGTTAAAGTCCAGTTTTTCCAGCACCATTTGTTAAATAGGCTATCCTTCCTCCACTGTGGGTATTTGGCTCCTTTGTCAAAAATGAGATAGCTTAGTGTGTCTGGGGTTGTTTTTGGATGTTCTAATCTACTCCACTGGTTCTCAGGTCTGTTGCTTTGTCATTACCATGCAGTTTTTATCACAGTGGCTTTGTAGTATAGTTTCAAGTTGGGGATCGTAATACCCCCTATCATGTCCTTAGAATTGCTTAGAATTGTTTTTGCTATTCTAGGTCTTTTGTGATTCCAGATGAATTTCTGAATTATTTTCTCTAGATCTATGAAATATGCCATTGGGAGTTCAACTGGGATTGTACTGAATCTGTATAATAGTTGTGGGAGTACAACCATTTTCACAATGTTGATTCTTCCAACCCAGGAACAAGGGATGTCTTTCCATTTTCGGGTATCTTTGTTTATCTCCTTTTTCAGAGTGCTGTAATTTTCAGAGTAGAGGTCTTTCACCTCCTTTGTTAGATTGATTCCAAGACATTTCATCTCACTCCACAAAGATTGGCTGATATCTCAGAATCAGCCAGCAACAAATGTTAGCGAGGCTGCAGAGAAGGAAACCTTCTCCACTGTTGGTGGGAATGTAGACTTGTACAACCTCTGTGAAGATCAGTGTGGAGATTCCTCAAAAAGCTAGGACTGGAGGTCCCATTTGACCTGCCATCGCTCTGCTAGGTATATACACAAAAGAATTAAAAGATTCATATCACAGTGACATATGTGCACCCATGTTTATAGCAGCTCAGTTTGTGATTGCTAAATCTTGGAAACAACCCAAATGTCCATCAACTGGAGACTGGACAAAAAAGTTGTGGTTGTTCTACAGAATGGAGTATTACTCTGTCATAAAAATGATAAGTTTGAATCATTTATACTTAAATGGACGTACCTTGAGGACATCCTCATAAGTGAAATAAATAGGTTACAGACGTGTAAATATTACATATTTTCTCTAGTATGAGAAAATGAAGACATAAATGAGTTCTAGAATGTATGTTATATATTGTGAAATAGAAAATACTCAAAGCGAAATGGGGTGAAGGGGGAAAAATAATGAGATTATAACAAAAAAGATAGGAAACAAAATTTATGTATATAGGGGGTGAGGGTGGTAGGGTGGGTAGGGCCATGGGAAAATATTGGAATTAAGTTGTGTACTGGTACTAATTCTCATTGTTGAGTGCAATCATAATGTGTATATGTAATGTACCAATAATTTTTTTTAAAAAAAAAAGAGCATACAGAGCCTAATGAGCCCTATAAGCATTGATTGTGTTATCTTTAAGTCACTAAGAAGCCATTGAATGACTTACTGATAATATATGTCCTGATTCTATTTACATTTTAAAATGGTCTATCTATTGCAAGGAGAGTGAAAGAAAAGGAATTTGGAAGAGACTGTTAGTTGTACCTGGAAGTGCCTATTTTCTTCTGTGGCTAAAAAAAAATCACCATTTTTAGCTGGATATATGGCTATCTACAATACATCTTCATTCTGCTTTTGTAGTTCGGTATGGCTTTGTAATTAGGGTCTGATCAGTGGAAGTAAGAAAATATAATATATACAATTTCTGAACCACTCTCTCAAAGGTTAAGAGGGAATGAATGCTCCTTCTCATCTTTCCCCTTTTTTGTTATCTAGTCAGATAATGATGAGTTGTCTTGGCCGGGGATTCAGCTCAGTAGTCCCAGCGCGTGTCTTGCAAGCTCAAGGTCCCAAGTTCAATCCCTGGTAACCACATACTACAACACATGTGGAGACTCACACCCACCAGCAATCAGTACCACACACCACAGTGCTGGGCGTGGTGGCTCATGCCTGTAATTCCAGCACTTGGAAGGCAGAGGCAGGAAGATTGCTGTGAGTTCCAGGCTCACCTGGGTTACATAGTGAGCTTAGAGCCAGAAAGCGAGACCCTGTCTCAATAATGATGATGATGGTGATGATGATCATGATCATGATTATGATCATGATCATGAGTCATCTTGTCTCCTTCATAGAACAGTATCATAGGACTGGCCGAGCCACCAGCTAGCAGGAGCCTAAGTCCCTGGCATTATGAAGCTACCATATCAACTTTGTGCTTATTCTTATTTTGGCTGTTATATGGGAAAAAATTAACTGCTGTCTTTATTTAAGTTATCATTATTTTGAGTCTAAATAGAAAGAAATAAAACTTGTATCCCACTAACGCAGGATGCAAAATTAAAAACAAAAAGACCATCTAAGTGACAAGAGAGGTGAATATGCTCAATGAACCTTTTGCAGGTAACATCAAAGTACAGATTTTATTTAGAAATACCTGTATTAAGTACAAATAATCAAAACGTACTGTATAGTAATATCAAATGTTTGAAACTGTGCTATATAACAATGGTTCTTAAGCATGGCTTTATATTGGTTTCACCTGGAAAGTTTTAAAAATCACTATGCCTACAACTCAACCGGGAGTGTTTGGCATCCAACCTATGCATCAGAATAATTAAAATCTCCCCACATGATTTCAATGTGCAGACAAATGTCAGAGTCACTGGTATATAGTACTATTACAAGCATTTGTTAGGTTTTTTAAAAAAAATTATATCTCAAGTTTGCATAATTCCTTGAATTTACTTCTGATTTAGACTGCAGTTTCATATACTCTCTCAGGTGACTTTATCATGAATTTTGATGGGAAGGAAAAATTAGAATTTGATAATTTCCAAACAATTTTAATTTGCACAGAGTTCTAGCATATGAGATCTGAGGAGGACCTTATAGACAAATCCTAGTCCACCTTCTTTTATTTTAGAAGTAAAGAACAAAGCACTAGAGAGGTTTTTACTTTTGCAAGGATGAAACAGTGGTTGAGAATCACTACTTGTAGCAACTTTTGGTTGGTGAAATACTTCACAAATGTTCAAAGTACCACCTAAAGTACAGGTAAGCAAAAACTAGGGGGACATGGAGACTGAATCCAGCGTCTTTGCACTGAGATGTATCCCAGCCCTTTATATGTTTTTATTTTGAGACCAAGTCTCTCACAGTCACTCAGGCTGTGCTCAAACTTGTGTCCAACCTGCCTTAGCTTTCCAGAGTGCTGGATTAAAGACCTGACCCACTTTTATATATTGGATGTTGAAGCACAATGAGGTTGAAATAAAATGACAGCAACTAATCTGTAAAATAATAGTAATGAGATACAGTTACTATCATATAAGTTATATGAACTAAAGTGTATAAGAACTACCTGGACATGATGTTTAACATGAGGAATCACAGGTTTTCCTTCCGATTCTGATTCAGGGTGATGGAGAGTAAACCAAACAATCTTCATTTTAATAAAATTCTAATGCTGCATGTAATGTAATAACTATAAAATAAATGTTCCACAAATAAAAGTAAATATTACTTTGACTACTAACATTCTAGCAAATTTTTTTAAATGCATGAATGGGTATTTATTATTGTAAGAATAGTTTTACCTAACTTCAAAATTTTTAATGCAATTTAAAAATATTATTGCAGATTATGACTATGAAAGCCAAAAAAGAAAAACAAGAAGGCACTTCTATACAAGTTACACGATATTTGTTATCATATAGTTGTGGGCATCAACTTGCAGGGCAATTTAACCTAGAAAGTTAGTGAAGTTCTCTTTAAGACAGCAGCGTTGCTACCAAGTGTTCATGGGAAAATTTTCATTTTCAAGGAATATTGATGGCAAAGGGATAATGCGAAGATGTTTTTAACAAAATCTGACTTCTACTAAATTTAGCTAACTTCTCACTAATGGTTTTCTTTATCAATATAAGTTTTCTGTACATAATGACCACATTCATCATGAGAGATTTATACATGTCTTAATTAACACATCCTATTTTTTATATCCTTTTCCTTCCCTTCCTCTAGCTATCCCCTTCCTCATTTTGCAAAAGCTTTATTTCTATTTTTTCTTCAATTCTTTTTTACTTTAAATTCTTTTTCCCTTTCTTCCTTTTCCTTCTTGACTTCTATTGTTCTCCTTTCCACTTGAACAAATTCTCTATGCTCTAATATCTGTCCTCCATTTTATTATCTAATCAGTTTTTTTTCAAGTCTTTATTGGTACATTATGAATACACATCATCATCGCATTCAACATTGAGAGTTTGTACCAGAATATGACATGACTTGATTCTCATTTTTCACCTTCTCCCACCTTACAACCCCCACCCCCTATATACATAAGCTTTGTTTCCTTTTTTATTACCTTCACATTATTTTTCCCGACATCATTTACCCCTACACCCTCTTTCCTTCTAAATATTTTCTATTTCACAATATCAACTGTATATACTAGAACTCATTTACATCTTCCTTTTCTCACACCAGAGAAAAGATACAATATTTACACAACTGAGACCTATTTATTTCACTTATGAGAATGTCCTGAATCTTATCATTTTTAGTGTCAGAGTAATATTCCATTCTATAAAAGAACCACATTTTCTTTATCCAGTTTCCAGTTGATGGACATTTTAGTTGTTTCCAAGATTTAGCAGTCACAAACTGAGCTGCTATAAACATGGGTGCACATATGTCACTGTGATATGAATCTTTTAATTTTTGTGTGTATATACCTAGCAGAGCAATGGCTGGGTCAAATGGAACCCTAATCCTAGCTTTTTGAGGAATCTCCACACTGATTTCCACAGAGGTTGTTATGAGTCCACCCTCCCACTAACAGTGGAGAAGGGCTCCTTTTTCTCTGAAGCCTCTCCAACATTTGTTGCTGGCTAATTCTGAGATAGCAGCCATTCTTTGTGGAGTGGAATGAAAGGTCTCGCTTTATAGTTCAGGTTGGCCCTGAGCTCACTATGTAGCCCAGGTGAGCCTCGAATTCACAGCAATCCTCCTGCCTCTGCCTTCTGAATGCTAGGATTACAGGTGTGAGCTACCACGCCAAGCTCTAATCAGTTTTTTTTAATTTTTAGATTCAAATCTTTATTGGTACATTATGAATACACATCATCATCGCATTCATCTTTAAGAGTTTGTACCAGAATATGACATGATTTGCAATCTAATCAGTTTTTAACAGAGATGTGAATGTGATGTTAATGGATAAGCCTCACCAGAGGCTAGGGTGGTGGGGTGATGCGCATGTAACTTTCGAGCTTGTGACTATAACACTGAGTTCATTATCTTCTCAGAAGATTTTCTTTTAGGAGCAGTTTAACAACTAGGAAAAAAGGTTAAATCAAATTTTTGGAACTTCACTAATTCTATTTTGAGTGCTGATGTATGTATCACAGATGACTGGCTATCAGTAATCGGTAACTAACTGCTCTGACAGTAATGTTTGTAACAACAATTGCATTTCTACTTTCAGTCTGATGGTTCTCTTTAACACATTAAATGGTATTGCAAATAGCAAAATGAAAACCTTTTGGTAATTACTATTAAATAGACCATAGGCTAAGATATAAGATCTTTAAACTTGCGATTCACTTACATAAATTATTAAATGATTACTATGTGTGCAATTGTACTAATACCAAAGATTGCCAAGAAACACACGGTTAAGTAGTTGGAGCTATAATATGATAGAAAAGTCTATGTTAGTATTTTACATCTGGTGGGATTTATTTAGCAGATCCTACTATTCATTCCCAGAACTTCTCACCTGTATTTCATGGTATTAACTGTAAATTCCCACCTACAGGCTCCATTGCAGTGCTAATATCGCAGCCACAAAAGAGCAGACAAAAAATAAGGGAAGAAGCAGCTTCATCCTTTCTAACAGTGTTTCCTATTTAGTCTTGTCCTGTCCTCCTGACTGTGGTAGTCTTCATGATTCAAGAGTGTTTGCCTTGGACTTTGGACTACCACAGTTAACTTGTTTGCCTTCCTTTTGACCTAATGGTTTTCTACCTCTCTGACAACCTGATGCCTCTTTGTCTAGATTGCTGACTCTTGGTCCCATGAGACTCTTGTTATCTGCCTTTGTCTTGTCTGTTCATCTGTTCCTGCAGCCACCCTTAGTACACATTGCAGTCTCCCCATCCCAGCAAATTGCCCAGACCAGTTGACCCTCTAGCAATGTGTATCCAGCTGCTCTTGGTTTTTAATGTATACCTGATTATAAAACAGAGCCTAAAACAACAAAGCAATGAAATAATTCTCTGTGCATTTGGAAGAACAAAAATTTTTTAAACTCAATATTAAAAATTAAACCTGAAACAGCTTTTAGAATACAACACACAGTGGTGCTAGGGGGGTAATGGAATGCAGCAACTAACAGGTATCAATCAACAAATATTTGAGTGCCTAACATGGGCAAGGCACTGTACTTGAAAGGAAAGGATCTCTAGCCACTGAAATGTTTACTTTCTAATGTATAAACATCATAGCAGAGGATATTCTCTGGGGAACTTGCAAAGGAAAATTCCACAAAGAAATTGGGGGGGGGGAGTGATAAAAATCCTTCCTCCTAATGTCACAGCAATTAAAATTATGAATCTTAACTTGCCCCCCGGCTGAACTGGCTGATCGCATATTCTAACAGGGCTTGGAAAACCAGTTTAGTATTTTAGATATTCTGAGAGAGGTGACTTTCAGCTTTGTCACGTGGTTCCCAAGAGTCCAGTTCCTCATTCCAATCCTCTCCTTGTTTATTATAGTGCATTCGCTGGAACAGTAAAAAGAAAAAAATTTACTGCAGGAAGTCATCCAATCCGATAAGTCGACATGTAGAATAAAGCTGATAATGTTATTTTTTACACAAACAATTTGATTAAAGGTTATATGTGTGTACAGTTGGAGGAGGGACGGGCAAGGAGACTGTAGATAACTAAAGTGAAAAAGAGCTGATGCATTCAGAGCTTATGTTGCTAAAGGTGAGATCAGTTACCTGCCTGCAACTGAAATTTCAAACTTCTGTTTAGCGGGGACACAAGTGGACAATGGTGACTGATAGCTGGGAATATTAGCAGACATCTTAAGTTTTATGCTCAACTGAAAGAGCAATGAAACCGGAGAATAAGGCCAGTATTTTTCAGCTCCTTGTGATTTTTACATTTTTACCTAGAAGTACCCCATCGTTTTTAATTGATGCCTATGTAACTGTGACTTACTACAATGAAACCAGCAACTACACAACAACAGAAGCATGTGAATGTGGAGTTTATGGATTAGCCTCACCAGTGGCCAAGGCTATGGGGGTGGTGAGCATCCCTAAGAACAATAACTATCAAGCTTGTGGCTCCGACACTGAGTTCACTGATACCAAGAAGCCCTGGATTGCGCTGATAGAAAGAGGTAACTGTACATTTTCACAAAAAATTCAAACAGCGGGTAGAAGAAATGCAGACGCTGTTGTGATTTACAATTCTCCAGAGACTGGCAACCAGACGATACAAATGGCAAATTTTGGTAAGTCATAACTGATTCCCAAAGGGAATTAATGTCTTTGTTCATGTTAAAATGATATTCTCACCTAGAATTAGTCTGGGATCTGGCAATGAAGTTATAAAACTATTTTATCATTCATTTTCTTTCCTGGCACCATTCAGATTTACTATATTATTATTCATAATTTTAACTAATTTATCCTAAAGATGATATCAATTCATGAAGTGATTCCTATTGAGTTTCAGGTTTTCTTAGCTCTATTACTTTCTTCAGCACAAATTATATAATGGTTTTTTAGTAAGCTGGTCTTTATCTCTAAACATTAAAAAAGTCTTAATTTCATTGTTATTTATATTTCTCCATTTGATTAATTTTCTTCTGCAAAAGGATTACATATGTTCAAATATGTGAAAGTGCAATGCTGACTTGTTATTATATTTAAACAATAGCATATTCTAAGTGTGCAAGATGTTATAGAAATGAGAATTTGACTCTCCATTATATATGTAAGATTTTAATCTTTTTGAGGGACTAATATAAATCTGTTCTGTAAGAAATGTTATTCACTTAAAAATGGCAGAAATAGAGTGACACTGTAATTAATATCAAAGATAAAAATTCCCTTGGAGATATTTGCTAATTTTTAAAATAATTTTTTAAAGATTTTATTTGAACAAATGACCAGAAAATGGTCATGAAAATCCTTAAAAGAATGCAAAAATGTGAAGCTGGGGGTATAGCTCAGAGTCAAGAGTGCTTGTCTGCCACGTGTGAGGCCCGAGCTGGATCCCCAGCACTACAAAAAGGCAAAACAAAAAAAAAAATAGTCATATTAAAAAGTATGTGACAAAGTCAGCTGTCGAACTCAGTGCCAAGTTTTGGAGCCACTATGCATTGTTAGAGCTGCTATGAGAACCGAAAGAGATTATTTAAGAAAAATAATGATCTGACTAGTATCCACGATGGACCTTAGCTACAGGCCTTTCATTTTAGAAGAAAAAAAAAGTTTTTCTTGCACTTACAGCTGAAAATGCGATGGTAGCCACTTAGTACGTGGATATTGGGAAGTTAGAGGAAAATGTTCAAATGCGAAGGAGAACAAGGGTGGAGGGAGAAGGGCAGCAAAGGAAAAGGGGGAAAATGGAAACAGAGTTTTGTAAATCAGGAGGGGAAGAAAGGTTAAAGGGAGGAGAGGAAAGGGAAGAAAAGAATCAAGATATATTATGTACAGGTACAGGTTCCCCTATGGTAAATGTGATCATTATATATATATATATACACATATATAAAATAATATTTATATTATATATTTATTAATTATTATATATATTATATATTGTATTTATATATTCATATATTATATATTTATATTATATATTTATATTATATTATATATTTTTATATATATAAAATAAATTGTTTAAAAAGAAATGTTTTCTAATGATTTAAGTAAATAGAGTCACCTAATTTACTAATGTTGTAAGGGAATTCACCTCTGAGAGTTGATACTTTTACTGCATTTTGTAAAAACCAATGCCACTTTCCAAGTAAACACACTTTAAGCCAGTGCAGAAGAGACTTCTGATTCAAGTGTTATACACGGCAGGTGAGTCGGCATTTTTTTTTACCCCAAGCTTAGCCTGGGGAGTAATTGCAAATAAGGCAAGAGCTGACAGTAAATTAATATGATACTTTGATAACTGATGTTATCATCAACAAATTTGGCCTGTGGGAAAATTAGGCAAACCTCAGAATCATAAAAAGGAGAGAATCAAATTTGTCTTATCAATAATAAAGTATCTGGAACGTGCCGGTTTGTGTACATCCAATATGGCAGCTCAGACTAACGTCTGTAAAGCAAGCTGCCATATCTCTGAGAAGGGAAAACACAGGTTAGGTCTTTCAGCAGTACAAAATTACTGCAAATTCACCAAACTCTGCTTTCTTCCTTTTCTAAACATCTTGGACTTTTTCAGAGCCCCCTGAGTATTCACAATTTTTTTTTCTTTCAAGACAAAACATTTTATAGGCATTTCCTGAACAGTCCTATTATTTTACAAATGACTTGTATTTTTGTAGAAAAGAAACAATGCAGATTTTTCTGACGAAAACTAGGAATTATACCAATTTCCTTCATATTTAAACTTAGGGATCCTGAGTGCTCTGGGCTTCCTTTCACAGACACAATTATGTTCTGCTTATCCACTCTCCTGCTATTTTTATAGGAGAAGCAATATCAAACTAAATTGTACTCTT
Source organism: Petromus typicus (assembly GCA_004026965.1). Lineage (NCBI taxonomy): Eukaryota > Metazoa > Chordata > Mammalia > Rodentia > Petromuridae > Petromus > Petromus typicus. The sequence goes on along the minus strand of PVIR01009201.1, from coordinate 22,864 downwards.
ATTTTTAAAATGTGCTATGCAATCCACAATAGTAACCAACATCTGGTGAAGCAGAGGATCTCAACCACCACTAAATTTAAAATATTTACCAAAATTCACTTATAGTAAATCTCTCCAAATGTATGTGCACCATTCATTATTATATGTAAAATTAATCAGAGACATATGACCAAAACTGTTTTTAATGCTGCAATACCCTCCTTTTCAAAATGAGTAAAGCAAGCTGGATTCCATGGCATGTACCTGTAATCTCAGTCCCTTGGGAGCCTAGACTGGGCAACATCATGAGGCCTTGTCTCAAGATGTATGAATGTGTGGGTGGATAGATAGATAATAAAGGGAATAGATACATTGAACGAGACAGCATAATGATAGAGGGGAGGGACAGACAAAGAAATATTAATCAATGAGTGCTAAATTAGAGTCAGATACAAGCAAGAATCTCTACTGTGGATTTGCCCCATAGAATAACTACAGACGATAAGATACTGTATGTGTTTTAAGAAACAAGACGAAAGGATTTTTGAAAGCTTTGACCATATAGAAATTTTAAATGTTTGAAATTATAGATATTTATCCTAATTTAAAAATTGCATCATGTATGTATGTATCAGAATATCACATCATACTCCATTACAATGTACAATTTTTGTGTTCTATGTATCAGCTACAATTTAAATTGAATTAAATAAAATTATAAAGAAAAGATAATACAATGATAGTAAGTACAATAGTTAACAAGTATTGACATTTATTATAGGCCAAGCCCTGTTCTAGGGCCTTTAATTTACTTAATGAATATGGTTATTTAACACTGAATGGGCCTGTGATGTGGCTCAGTGGCACCACGCCTGCCTCACAAGTGCAAGGTCCTGAGTTCGGTCCCTGGTATGGGGGGAAAAAAAGAAAAGAAAATGAATGATCTCAATCCCAAAAATTAAAACTGTAACTTTAAAGTTTTAAAGTTTTTAGATCTGTCAACTATTATGTCTTGGATTTCTCCCATCCTAGAAATTTCTTTTATATAAAAGCTATTCTCTGATACAATTGGCAAATACAATAAAGTGTGGATACGAAAACTGTAAGATCAGCCTCTAGACATAAAAGACTGTCATTTTATAATGTAACCCAAAATTGTGCTCGTTGTTTTGATGTTTTCATTAGTATTTCATTTTGACCCAAAAGATGGGGACAGCAACTCACCCTATAAAAACTCATAACTTCACCTTCCCTCACCCATCTTTTATCACCCGTGAAAGCGACCTTATCAGAAAACCACAGCGCACTCCCCTCAGGTCCACACACACTTCCATTCTTCCCTGGGGTTTCTTACATTTCATTCTTTCAGTCCTATATTCCCATGCTAGGCCTTACAAACCTTTCCATTATGTTGTGTCTCTTTGCTTCTTACTAAAGTCAGTGCCCACCAACCAAAGACCAGTGACAACAGACCTGTAAGTTTAGAAGTTGAGTTTATGATTTGTGGCAATGAGAGAATGCACACCATGGGGAGCCCTAGGCCAGCTCAGTAATGTTGGGTTTGCTTTCGGTGACTTAGGGAAGGGTTTAAGGAAGGCAGCTGTTGACCAACAATTCTACTTTGCTCAAGATTAAGGGGTTTTACAGAATAGTGAAATTTTAGTTCTAAAACCAAGAAATCTGGGTCAACAGAACAAGTTGGCCACCCTAGCTGGCTTTCCTTTAGATTTGGATGCTGTCAGGAAATAAGGTCAATTCTGTGATTGTTTCTAAAAGAATCTTTTTTTAAAAATTCAAAGACTTGCCTAAGGCTAAAGCTGTAATTGATAAAAAAGCAATAATGACCCATATTAGCAAAAACAGAGGCCTATTTGGTCATTTTTGTGACTTAGACAGTATTTATATTTTGTCTGTATTCAGATATGATTATAGAGTGCTTTATTTCTGTTGTGATCTGTCATGGTGACAGAACGACCTTCCCTAATGCTGATGTTTGTGAAATGATCTACATTCAACAAAAAATACCAAGGCTGATCATACTAGGCCAAAGCCTGGATATGAGGGTTTACTTGTTTGTTTCTCAGAGACAATCCACTCTGTCTGCTCTCTTACTGGTAACAAATACATTCCATCCCCTAACATCTTCATACGTTTCTGTGCTTCCTCATCCCCTCCAAGCTGCATCCAAAAGCCCCAGTAAGCCAAGATGATACAACTTACGCTTACATGACAGAGGTACAGTATGTCCTTGCGCAGGTACTCCATCTATTTACAGTGTCCCTATGAGTGTATTCTTTCTCTCAAGGTGATAACTTCAGTTTGAGGAGAGCTGCAGCCGAGGAGAAACACTGTGCATACAACGTAATATTTGGAGATAAACTTTCAATTCAGAGCCTTCGCATTTATTGCGTACTTTGACTTGGCATTTCAATTGAGTTAAAAATGAAAGGATATGTGTACCATTCCCTTCAGTATCCAACTTCCTAACAATGCTTTCCTAAAGCTACAGAGATAGCTATCCAGTTTTACTACAGATGTGCAAGTCAGAACTCCTGCGCTGTTTAAGCAGAAAATTTAGGACATTTATGTATTGCCTTGCTGAGCTGACAGCTTTTGAAAGTTTAAATATTCTACTTATGGGTAGATTGATTTATGAAAATTTATATTTGAATGTAGTTTGTCACCAAAGTCAATAGTCTGAGAAGAACAAAATAGTTCTTACTTTTTAATCTTTTTTAATGTGTTCAATAAAGTGGATTACAAGTTGAGGTTTGCAGTCTTTCAGAATCTTCAACAGTCATCAATTTTAGAGCAACTAAGTGCATAGAAAAGAAGGGTTTAATCAGAGTGGAAAATGTACTTGCTTTGTAAAGTTTTTTTCTGGAAATGAAAGCATATGAAATAACTGAATTTCAAAGATAATAAAAAATTTTCCAATCAGATTTGGACTCAGATACATACATAAAGAATAGTGTAACTTAAGAAAGCTAATCCATTGCACTTCAAATAAACCTCAAATCTGTCTAGCTCTGTTCCTTGTCAAGATAGCCTATGTCATAGGCCTCCAGAGTGACTTTCTGAGCCCAATGGCCACATAGTTAAGTTAGATTATTAGGAAATCTAAATCTCACATTGTCTAAAATCCAAACTTCTCTCCAAGTCCTTATCTAGTGCTGAATCATCCAACTCCTGTCTACCACTGCGGATTTATCTCCTTATGCTGTTCCTCTCTCACTCACTGAAGGCTATAAATAGCCTTCTAACTGGCATCCCTACTTTTACTCTTGCTACCTTCCCCATATAGTCTCTACATTTCAGCCAGAATGACTTCCTTAAAACATGAATCAGGCACATCACTCATGTTCTCAAAAGCTCCAGTGACTTTCCATTGTCTTCAAATAAAATCTGAACTTTACTGTGCCCGAAAGGACATGCATGACTTATTTGTGTCTGCTCTTCTAACTTAGCAATCCATTCTCCCTCTCCCTTACAGAGCTTCAACCACTCTGATCTTCTAACAGTTTCCCCAACAACAAAGCTTCCTCTGCTTGAGAACCTTTCATTATCACCACCATCACTACAAATACCAGTTTAAATGTCTCTTTTCCTATGAGCTTTCCCTTGAGCATACCCATATTATTTCCCATCAGAATCTGTTACTCACTTCTTTTGGAATTCTTATAATGTGTAATTATATTATTTGCTTATGATCTTTCTCCTGAGATTCTGAGTTGTCAGAGGATAAAGTCCATAATGGCTATGATTGCCATTGTGTTCACTGTGCTGAGCAACCATATGTGTGTTTCACTGGTTGTTCAGTGAGCACAAGTTTAAGAACCCGGAAAGCCATTGCCTTTAATCTCCGAAAATATGGACACGTTTAAACAAAGGCATTTGGTAAGCTACTGCGTTTTGAAATTGTTTTCACATTTACTTACATAAGTAATAAATGAATACTTCCTTTTCATCACAATATAAAGTTCCCTCTCTTGACTTCTGACCCCAATCTTAGTTCCCTTCCCAAGAGATCACAGCTGCTGTTCATTCAGGGTGGCAATCTTTCAGACATTTTCTATTCATTTTCTCATATATACCTATGGAAAACACAGTCATTTTGTGTTTCATTTTTATCATTAATAAAGTTACTCTGCAATTTTGCATGTCATTCACTGTAGGAATTGAAGTTGTTTCCATATTAGGTAATTCAGATTTTGATCTAATTCATTTTAGCTATGTGTAATATTCCACAATGCGCATTCACATAATTTATTTAACCACTCCCCTATTAATGGCTTCGAAGTTGTTTTAGTGTTGTTCTTATACAAATAATACTTTAATGAACAAAATTATTGTTAATACATGAGGGCAGTATCAATATTAATCTTGCCTTTGACCACTTGATTAAATCCTATTAATTTTAAAAACTTGTGTACAGGGGCTCTCAAATTTTCAAGATAAATGTTAATTTTCTCTACAGAGCTGTGCCTCTTCTTTTATACTAATTATAGCTCTTATTTTTCCCAAAGGTCTTATTTAAATGTTTAGGCTACAACAACAGTTATAATGTGCATCCTTAACCTTCTTCTAGATTTGCTAAGAAGTGCTCAATTAAATGTGTCATTTGATAGTTTCTGGAAGACAATCTGTCAAGTCTACGGACAGGAGTAAAGCTTTTGAATCTTGTTGTTGTCATTAGGTAAAATATAAATATAGGTGTGTGTGTGTGTGTGTAAACATATATAGATATATTTACCATTGCAGTATATGGCTCAAAGAGGAAAAAAATTAGTTTGCTGTCAGTTTGAGAGAAAAAATTAAGTGGTATCCAGAAACAATGCTTTTACATATGACTCCAAGTTGTCAAGTGCTAAGACATAAAATGCAAAAGCATCTTCACAAGTTACAAATATTTTTATTAGAAAAAATATGAATTGCCATAGGGAATGGTGAAGAGTAATTCTTCTAGAGGTAGATGTAGAATCGAAAAACATGAACAAAACTCCACAAGTTTATGAGCTAAATATTAGACAATCGTATTATCCCAGAAGTTAAATAAAATAAAAAGAAAAATGATGGTTATTTTAAAATTGGAAGGCATCACAGTATATGTCATGAAGTACATAATAGAAAATAACTCAGCTGTGCTTGGAATGCATAAATCTCCATAAGTATCACAAGCCTTGTATACCTGCAATACAATAACAAGCTTTTAGTACCTCTCTTCTACTTTTCCACAAGGATCTGAGGGCCCTGATCTGCCCATGAATACAGACACATTGAAACATACTCCACTAAAACGCATATGTTTATAAAGAAATGGAAATAAAATATCTCTGAGCATGGATTTGCAGAAAAAAATAAAATTAGCCCTTCAAGGGTGTAGGGGTAAATAACAGGGGGAAAAGAATGTGATAATAAAAAAAGAAAAGGAAACAAAGCTTATTTATATAGAGGGTAGGGGATTGCAGGGTGGGTGGCGGAAGGGGAAAAATGAGAATCAAGTTGTGTCACGTTCTGGTACAAACTCTGAATGTTGAATGCGATGATGATGTGTATTCATAATGTACCAATAAAGGTTTGGATTAAAAATAGCAAAAAAAAAATACCTCTGAGCATGGATTTGCAAAAAAAATAAATAAATAAAATAACCCCTTCAAAGTACACATTTTCTTCATTTTTAAATCAGGGGATTGAGAAATATAAGAATCTAAACATGTGCTTTTTGCCCATTAGCATATTCTTTGCTTAACTACCCAACTTCAACTTTTAAAGTTTGATTGGATACATTAGAATTTCCCCCAGAATTACTGGCAGGTATTAGGAAAAGATTTGGACATGTGCGTGTGACATATAGAACAAAAAACTGAGTGAGGTTGTATTTAGTAGACTAACTCCTTCCTAAGTGCTCTTACGCTGCCATACTTCATCACTCAGATCTACCTTCCTTAGCCAGCAAGGACTTTAAATAAATTCTGCCTATTTTCATGAGCACTTGCAAGTCCTCTACACTGTGCATTTAGGAAATTGTTAAGAAACTAAAGGACTACTTTGGAAAGCATCCCAGGGGGCTGTATTTTAGCTGTGGCACCTGAGAATGATACAAACAATGGAGGGTGGGTTGTAACACAATACTAGAACCTTTGACAAAACTAAGGAAGAATAGATTTGGGAAAAAGGTATTTCTGAGCATCCTTATCACATCTTGTTCGTAACAGCCTAATCCACCTATGCTCAATACGTGCTTCCTTTGGGCATTTAAATTTTTAACAATAAAGTAATGTCAATGGTAACTTTTTAGAAGCACGTCATATTTTACTGTATATCTTTTTTTTTTTTTTTTTTTTTTTTTTTTTGAAACAAGGTCTTGCTTTGTAGTTCAGGCTGGCACTGAACTCAGCCTCAAACTCACATCACAGCAATCCTCCTGCCTCTGCCTCCCAAGTGCTGGGATGACAGGCGTGAGCCACCACGCCCGGCACTGTGGTATGTGGTACTGGTTGCTGCTGGGGTGAGTCTCCATGCCCACTATTGTATGTGGTTACTGGGGAATTGAACCCGGGTCCTTGCGCTTGGAAGACAGACACCTGAACAACTGAGCTAAATCTCCGGCCTTCACTATATATCTTAAAACATATTCTCACATGACCTGTCAGATGACTTCCTTATGCAGTGATAGTGACACCATGTGGTCAAATAAACTAGTCTTAATCAAAAATCAACACATTGACATCTCAGTGGAAAGAACAAGCGATAAGGAAATGAAAAGTTTCATTAAAACTCACTTGCTTCCTGCTTCTATTTTAAATGACTGCCTCTCAGGATCATTACTCATAATAGCTGTATCTCTTATTCTCTCCATATTAAACCTGTGAAACTCAATTTTTTCTTCTTTGTAAAGGTAATTGTTGAAAGTAAGTGTGCTGTTAGCTGTGTGGCAAGCATTTTTCTAAGTGTAATCCTAATAACTCCATGAACTACATGGTGTTAGTGTCTGCATTTTCTAGATGAGGGAATCAAAGCATGGAGATACTCATTAACTTCCCCATGGTAATAGATTTAATCATGTTGCAAAGGCTTAAAACCTAATGTGCTTACTGCACAGTCCATGTTTTTAATTAGTTCCAATACTAGTGAATATGTACCATGCAAAGCACTATAAAATAGCTTTAAAAATTAACTGAGATGTAAAATATATAAGAGGAACTCATATTTATACAGCTAGTAGAAGGCATAATATAAAAAATCCTAGAATAGAAAGTGTTAAGGTTATTTGGGCTGAAAAGATTTGAAAACTGTATGATTGGAGTAATAGAAAGAAAATTGACACAGATGTTTAAGTTACAGAAGATGGTGACAGTAAATCAGTACTGTGAATATGAAGGTGACAGAGTTATAGGATAGGTAGTCATGAAAGGGGATATTTCTGTAACGATCTCCGAGGCTGAGCTAGTCTGGATAATGATAGTGCCCAGAGAGTAAGCCTCAGGCAGTGAGGTGACTAAAGTGGTATGGAGGCCAAATGCCTGAGGTTGAATTGCACCAAGGCCAGAGGGTTGGATAATGGAAGGACTTGAGGTGAAGACAGCTACTCTCCAAATGACAGAGCCTTGAGTAAGTGTCAGAGAATGGGAGGTCGGTCCATGAATAAACGGGAAGCAAAGGAATAAAAGGTGAGGGTGGTAAAAGCCAATTCCATGAGTGTCTGAGATACAGGACTACCGCACATGATTGAAGAGGTAGAAGGAGAAAGTGATAAACAGTTGGGAAAGGAGAGAACTTTAGAATATTAACCAGATTAGCCTCCACTAGGGGCAGTAATCAAGGGTAAAATAAAGTGAGGCCAGTGAGCATTAAGATAAAGATTACAAATGAAATTCTGGAATAAAGTTCTCTAAGGAAAGGACAGGACTTATCAATGTAAAGACTGGCAGTGTATATATGTCCCAGTCACCTTTCTTTGGTTGCTGAAACAAAATACCCAACACCCACAAGTTAAGGGAAGAAAGGTTGATTTAGCTCACAGTTTGAAGAGGTTTCAGTCCATCATTGGCTGCTCCAAGCTAGGGTAGCTTGATGGGGGCATAGCAAAGCCAACAAGGGACCTTAATAACAGCTTTCTGTCCCTTTTACCTTATCAAAATACTAAGGACAGGTAGCACTCACACCCTTAATCCTAGTGGCCTTGAGCCTAGCATTGTACCATGAGTCAATTCCAGCATCACACACTCTAGATCCAGCCACCACTGAAAAAGTCCCACCTATGACCGCATGAGGCTTCCAGGTGAACATCTAAACACAGGTTGTAACAATATAAAACAATTATTCCCAAGAAAGAAGTCACTCTTGAAGAAACTAAGGACAGAGCTTAACTGGTTAGAGAGGAAAATATGAAAGAATTTAAATCAGAAGAGTATTTTCCTCAATTGTGATTGTAAGTCATAGAGATTAAAGAGAAACCTGGTAATGTCTAGACAAGAAGGGACAGTACTAGGGAGGGTAGCACATGCTGAATAGCCTGAATATAAATGTAATATGCCCCCAAGTTCCAAATGAAACTGCTTTAAGACCTTAATCCAGATATAAGTCAGTCCTGACTTTAGTGTTAACCGGGTGTGTGGAGGATGTTGCATAAAAATAGGAATTAATTATGAAGAATGAGTGCATGACAAAATTCTTATGAGCCATTTTAATAAATCAAATGTTCTGGAAAACATTCTGTTTATTATGACTAATATAATTACCTATCTCTGTGATGAGTAGAATCAGCCCACCCAAATTTAAAAACCCAATTCAAAAATGGGCATCTGAAATAAACAGATACTTTTCAGAGGGAGAAGTAAGAGCAGTTAAGAAGTATGTGAATAAATGTTCAACATCATTAGTCATTCTAATGATGCAGATGAAAACAACACTAGGGTTTCACCTCACTCCACAAAGAATGGCTGCCATGTCAGAATTAGCCAGCAACAAATGTTAGCGAGGCCGAGGAGAAAAGGGAACCCTTCTCCACTGCTGGTGGGAATGTAGACTTGTACAACCTCTTTGGAGATAAGTGTGGAGATTCCTCAAAAAACTAGGATTGGAGGTCCTATTTGACCTGGCCATCGCTCTACTAGGTATATTCACAAAGGAATTAAAAGATTCGTTTTACAGCGACACATGTACACCCATGTTTATAGCAGCTCAGTTTGTGGTTGCTAAGTCTTGGAAACAACCTAAATGTCCATCAACTGGAGACTAGATAAAGAAGATGTTGTTCTTTTATAGAATGGAGTATTACTCTGCCATTAAAAATGATAAGATTGAGTCATTCATACTCAAATAGATTTACCTTGAGGACATCCTCATAAGCAAAATAAACAGGTCACAGATGTGTAAATATCATATATTTTCTCTGGTATGAGAAAATGAAGTTGTAAATTAGTTGTATAGTTGATATTGTGAAGTAGAAAATGTTTAAAAGGGAAGAGAGTGAAAGGGTAAATAACGAAGGGAAAATGAATGTGGTAATAATAAAGAAGAATCTGAGCAAAAAATCAGTACCAGTAGAAACTTAGTCAAGGCTTTCGGATGTCAAAATTGTATCATTAAGTACCTGGATACCATGCATTCCAGAATTGGATTAAATTTAATCCACATTTACTTGGGCGTATTTGTAGCTTTTAAGTGGAAATGTAAATTGAGCTCTTTTCTTCAAAGCAGTCGATTCAGCAGAGGAGGAAGAGTAGAGAATTCATAAACTAGGATGTTTGACATTACCGTGGTTCTGAAAATATCAGCATGAACCAAACAACTATTTTCAGAAATAATTGTTCATCTTTTAGCCTCTCATTGCATGCAGTCAGTGTCTAAATGCTTAGTAACTTATGTATAGCAACATAACTGCAGTTAGAGGCCACAGTGGTTTATTCTGAGGAATTTATTGACATGTAAACCATGCAAGTAAGCAAATGCTCTTAGAAAATTAGCCTTGTCAAAAAGCCAGGATATGCAAAGTGGCCATATTTACCAAAAGACTTTTTGGAATTAAATTCAGATGAAGAGAGGGATGTTATGTTTTGCTTAAAAGAAGATACAGTTTCACTATTTCCAAAAAATGCATCCTTTCTCACCCGAGATGCAAGCCATTGCTTCCAGAAGGACAGTTTAAAGAAGACCTAAAGGGAAACCCTAGGGCTCTAACCTGATGTATATTACCACAGATACCTGTCCCACTTGGGATGCTAAGAGGTGGAGAGAAACCCTAGGGTATAAGACCCTGGGGTGCCATTCTTTCTTGTTTACTGGTCTAAGGTTAGCTCTGCAGGACTGAGAGAAAACCTCAGGGAGAGCAAGCTCTGACTGACAATCAAGTTTTCCAGTGTGAGAATAAAAGTCAAAAATGTGTATTTTTAAAACCAAAAACTAAAGATTTACTTATCCATATAACAAATACTAAGAGCCAACCTATTAGTTAGACACTGTCCTCCCAAGTTTTACATTTCACAGTTCGATTTTAGCTTGCAAGCATCAGCAGTTTCTCCCAAAAGCACTAGCATGTTGTAGTTACGCAGGGCCTGGGCTTCATATGGAGGCTAGATTGGAATGGCAGATGTGCTATTTGTCTTATAACTGTATGGTCTTGGACAAGTTACTTAACCTTTCTGAATTCCAGACTTCTCTTCTCAGTCTTGTCACTTGTAAAATGGGAATACCAGTAGCCCTACTTCAAAGGGGGCTTGTGAAGATTAAGACAGGTATGGTAAAGCACGTAAAGAAAGCACCTTATGGGGCTATGAGTTTAGCTCAGTGGTAGAGCACATGCTCAGAATCGCAGGGTGTGCTCAGAATGTAGGGATGGACTTGAACCCATCCCTTGCACCACACATCAAAAGAGCACTGTGCTCCAAGTCCTTTCCATAATAGATACAAAAATATAGTCATAGTAAAATGATGCCTATCCCTCCTTTTAAACTATTCTCCGTCTTACTTATCATCTTTTCATGTCTTTTCTAACTTTAAAGTCTTTGGCAAAATTTATGTCCTATGAGAAATCTTTCAACTGACAGTTTGTCCTGATATTTCCTTTATCTGGTATCCATTCCACACTTAGCTACACAGTTTTGAACATGTTAATTTGATCTTTTCCTCTATGTTTATGTATTCTCACATACTAATCTGTATTATTCCTTGACTCTTAATTATTATAAACTAATATGTTCATAGATTAAGCCTAAGAGAGTATCAGTCTTCCGAGTAGTTCAGAAATTCCTCAGCTCAAACTCTGTGCTCACCTATTTGCTGTTGAACACTATCAGTTACAAGGAACTTATCATCTCCCAAGGTGGTTTACTTCATTATTGCACAATTCAGAATTTAGGGGAAATTATTTTTCTAGCTACTCCAAACTGTACTTTCCTGTAACTTTCACACATTGTTCTTAGTTCCATTCTCCTGAACTAAATAGGACATTGGAGTATTCACCACCTAGTTTCTTTCTATTAACTCTATATAACCCAGTCAATTCCTAATCAATGGCACTGACTTGGATTTCTTTAACAATGGTTGAATATGAATTTCCATATTTTTACTACGAGGTTTTCTTCCTACTGATGGGTAAGAGGGCATTCTCCTTTTTTAAAAATAACTTTATTTTTTAATTCTAGTTCTGGAGATCAGATCTAGAACTTTTTGTATACTGGGCAAGCACTCTACCACTGAGCTCCACCCCTCAGAGACTTTCCATTTTATAACTTGGAGAAGAACTTTGGGGTCAGTCCCTTGTGTGATAGGATTGTGGGAGGCTTCAGGAATGATAGTGTTTTTTCTCCTCCCAATGGATACACTGTCTAAAATATCACTCCTCATTAAAGTAGCATTCTTTTGAGTTTAAAGAGCTATAAAATCTTGAGTACCTGTTTAAAAGGCATGTGGTCTTGACAAAGGTACTTTTATAAGCTTAATAGCAGAGATTAATGCATTGACACCAACCAGCGTGTAAAAATAGATTGGATGAGGGATTACCTGAAAGCAATACTAGACCACTAGAGATCTGGAAAGCTTGTTTCATTCATCTCAATATATATCTCATTTGACATAGTGACTGCCTTAAGGTGGAGCCTAAGAGATGAATTACTAGATGAGACTATGAAAAGTTAATGAGTGAGCATCCGGGGGTGCAGCTCAGAGGTAGAACCCCTGCCTAGCACGGGATTCTGGGTTCTGTCTCCAGCATTGAAAAACAAGGACAAGGTTGAAAGTGGTAGTATCTTCACTCCTCCCAACAAGCATTACTTACTTCACAATCTTATCTGTAGCCTTTCAGCTGTGGCTAACACCAGAAAGGTTGAGGGCCCTCGGTTTAATGATGCTTTGCTGACTGTTAGCAAAGTGTGTGTTTTTTAATCTGTCTTCCCTCCCTACAGCTATTTGGTGTCTCATCTTTAGCTAGCAGTCAGGACATGACTTCTTTGTTAAACTGTTTCTATATAAAGCCCTGGCAACAGGAACTGGCTAGATTACCACCAGTGATTCACACAGCTGCGCAGAATGCTTACACCCACACAGGGTCATGGAATGAAGGAAGCAGACTGCGGTTCAGATCTTGTTTCACTGTGTGATACTGTGGCGTTAACTTTGCTCTTTCATTTATCTATATAAGCTACTGTGGGGATCTGAAAAATAGGTGAGTTTGAGTAGAGCATTACAAATCTCCTAATTTTCATCAGTGTTTAAGTTTTTAAAAACGGTGGTATTAGCGCTGAGAGTGCTGATGAGATGATATTCCTCCTGAGAACAGAAACCTTTTCTCAGCAGTGCATAGAAGCAACTGTTTCCTGTGAACGATCTTTGCCTATTCATTAAAGTGGCTCCAGCCGTGCTTCTCTCTAGAACCTTCTTGTATAAGCTCATTTGTGTCACTGTATTACTTGAAAATAATACTGCTATACTTTGTGTTTTGTTAAAAATTGAAGAGGAAGGCCCATCTGACCACAAGTTTCTGAACCATGGTGAGTGTTATTGCAAAACTACAGATATTTTCAGACATATACAATAAGATTATCAAAGCTAAAGATTATAGAAATCTGCTTTGAAAATGATGTGAATTACCTGGATTAACTATCCAGTTGCTTTTGTGCAAATGAATACTTCCTACAAAAATTTGTTTTCTTGTGTAAGGTAATTTTTTCTACTGTAGTACATATATACAGCACAAATTTCCTTTCATCATGGAAATGAGTCCTTACCTTTCTTTATTCTGGAAAAAAATAAAGTCTAATTTGATGCTAACTTCTCATGGGAATATTTTTATTTTCCTGAGATAAGATCTTGGAGACATTTTTTTACTCTTCCAAGATCATATATCCTGTGTTTATTTGCTTTCTGTCACTATAACAAATAGCCAACACAAGCAAATAATTTAAAATGGGGTTTTTGGGGGGCTCAATTTTCCAGAAGTTTGTGTCTGTGTTCATTTGGCTTCATTGCTTTTGAGCCTGTTGTAGGGCATCACATGGTGGGGGCATGTGGTAGAGTAAAGCTGCTCATCTGAGGGTGTGGGTACAGAAGAGAGGAAGAGAGACTGAGATCCTACAGTCCCTTTTAAGAGCATTCTCTCAGTGACCCAAACACCTCCTGCCAGGCCCTACCTTTTCAATGTCCCACCAAGGTGGAAAACAAGGCTGTTCCATAGGAACTTTTGTAGACACTCAAGATCCAAACTATGGCATACCCTGTCTGGACTTTTAAAAAAGAAAATATCACTTAGAATAGAAGAAACTCAAGTACTGACCTTCTGCAAACAACATGTAAAAGAAGAAACAAAATACCACTGTCCTACACTCATTTTGAAAACATTTAAGTAGGATGAAAATTATATTCTGATTTCTGAGAAGCTAAACACCAAGGTACCATGTTCTACTAAAATATTTAAAAATGTATGTAATCCCAATTCCTTTAATTTGGTTGTTTTTTCTAACCATGGATCACTTTCGCTCTAGTCTTTGACACACCACTAACATTTGCACTCAAAGGAAAGTAGTGAAGATTAATGCATAACAAAAGGTAAACTTCTCTTGCTCCAAGGACTGCATTTGTGCCTACTATTATTTATGGTTAAAATGGCATAAGCAATTGAGAATATTTTAGGAAATCCAGAAGAGTCTGATTTAGTTGAGGGATTTGACTTGAATGAGTCCAGAGAGTTTTCAGTTTGATAAAATTAAAACATTTTTGTCTCTTAGGCATAGGAAAAGCTGATCTGTGGGCCCTAGGGAAAAATTCTTAAAGAAAATAGCCAATTACATTCTAGTCAGTTTTATTTTTTGAGTGTCAGTTGGCACTAAGGGATATAGAAGCAACATTCTTTCTAGGTTCTATCTGCTTTCCTGATTTGCCTCTTCTGAAGCAATATGTGGGAATATGTGGTCTCCAAACATGCGGTTGACATGTACAGCTTATACAAATGAACCAAATATAATACTACCTGAGTGAAGGAAGTCGTTGGGAAGATATCTACTATGTAACAGATATGTGCAGATGACATCTTCGTACAGGATTTTGGAAAATATTTCAATGCATGACTAATATGTAAATAATTTTTGCTAAAGGAAACACTGAATCTAATCACCCATCTTTCTCTGTAGGCAAAACACCAACTTAATTTACAGTAATATGTGCTTATTTATAGGAGTAGGCCGCAGGTATTTCCCTATGGTGGAGTGGGGAAATGAAAGACATCTTTGCAAATCCTGCAAAAGTCTTGAATATCATCCACCTCTTCTCAGACATCTTCATGTGAATGGTGGGATTTTTTATTGGCTTATACATTTATGGAGAGACTGCTTGAGTATAACATCATCGTGTTTCATGAAATACAAGAGAAGTCCTAAGTGCATAAGAGAGATTTAGTTTATTTGGGCCTAGATAATATTTTAAACTTTCCTTTTCAAAGTACCTAAGTGATCCAGACTTCTCTATGTCAGAGCATTTGTGAATTCACGTTTGAGTTCATTCACCACATATCATAGTTGCAGTGAAATTCCTTTTCCCAACCCACTGTACAGCTGGATGACACAGCATTTTTTGTTCCAACATGATGAAAGAAAGGCCCAGCAGAGGGCATATTGAGCATTTTTATGGCCAATACAAACACTTCTACTTTCCTCAAACATATTTAAATGGTAACATCATTTTGTCACCTGAAGTAAAATTTCCCATGTCCTCTGCTACCTTATGGCAACTCTTTCAGTTAAGAAAACACCAAGAGGGCCAGAGATTTAGCTCAGTGATTCTTGTGCCTGCCTCACAAGTTCAAGGTCTCAAGTTTGATTTCTAGTATTAAAACAAAAGAGACAAAAAAGAAAACACCGAGACTCTCAGCCAAGGTTGGCTTAACAGATTTGAATAAAATAAGAATCAATCTAATTGCCTATTTTAAAGCCAGGAATCTTGAAGATGCAAATAAATTCCCAGAATGAGTAATATCAGTAAGTCCACAGATTCTTTTGTGGCTACACATTCATGGGAGTAAAGTGATACATAAAATACAAATATGCTGTAGCCATTGTTATAATTATCTGCATGTGGCTACACCATTGCCAGCGCTTAAATCCCAGACTAACTTTGTCTGATCGCTGAGTGTACTTGTCACCTCATAAAGTGCCTAAGAGAATTCGTGATTAGAACATAACATGAAAATGTGCTGAAAAGTGAATTTCAAAGCCAACTCCAAATTTGATTATCTACTCTTTTCTATTATCTGTATTATTGCTTCCCATCTACTGGTATCTATAACTGAGACCTGACTCAATTCTTTTTTAAGGGATAAAGTGACTCTGAGAAACTACACCATTTTTTATGTAGAAAATGAAATTTGATTCATCAGAGAAAAGAGGTGATTTCAAAACTAAGGAAAAAGCTGTTTATGATTTAAGAGTTTAATTCTCAGCCAGGGCTGATGGCTGGGTGTGATACTAGCACTTGGGAGGCTGAGGCAGGAGGATTGGCATAAATTCAGACACTGTCTCAGAAAGAATACAATTTGCCTAAGAGAGAAAAACCACTGAAGCTTTGGTAAGTGACTAGCATTTGAAGCATGAATGCCTTCTATTCTCAAACTCTACACAGACTACAGTGACCCAGAAACTACAATAAGCAGAAAGCTAGTGATTTGTAAGACATGTGTTCTCTTAAATTCCTCCATATTTTTGTGCCTACACATCCAAAATGTTACTCAACTCAGCTATTTATTTTCCTATCACAAGATTTAAAATCTTGTTCTTCTCCTTCCTATTGTAACACTCTTTACCGTCATATCATACATATTTATGTGATATTAAAATAAGATACTCTTTGAACAAAATAATTAAAATTTCTACTTTTAATCAACTGTAATGGTGTTAAATAATAAGCCTTGCTCCAACTATTTCCTAATACCTATTCTTTATCTAGGTTCATTTCCCAAAACACTTTATATACTTGAAATAATTCTTATTTTCAGATGTGAACACTATGTTTCTGCATCATTTAATATTTATAGTGTACTTTATTTAAAGAGTATTTAAGTTAGCTTCTTTGTCACACTTAACACAAAATAAGTCATTTACAGATAAAAGTAGTCTCATCTGAAGAGAGATTCTTAGCTAGATATCATTATGTAGTTAAAATATTCTTGAAGTTATATTTGTATTTACTTCAAGGAATTGATTTTGTAAATAAAAGCAAATCTTATCCTAAACATTCCAGAACAATACTTGTTCATTAGAATATTCTGCAGTTATAGAAAATCCAATCTCTGTGTCTAACATGTAGCCACAGCCCCCTGTGGCCATTGCTTGGATTGTGCCTTAATGTGACTGAAGAACTGAATGTTGAATTTTATGTAGTCTTAAGTAACCAAATGAGGCCACTGGCTACCATATCTGTATAGTGCAACAGTAGATGAACATTAGCATGTAGTCACTGGATAAGCTTTATGAGTTCCATAAACCTCCTTGAAATTGTGCTGAAAACTATGTTTTCATTTATTCTGTGCATAAGTTTCATCAAATTTTTGAGAAGTAACTCTGACATTCAAAAAAGTTTTAAAAATCACTATAGCAGAAGTAGAAGTTCTTTCTTCTGTTTGGGTTGTATGCTTCCTAGCAACAAAGTAAAAACAAAAAAATGCAATAAATTTCTTATTTTTTTTATGTCGTAAGAAAACTTCAAAATTCTCCAGCCAAAAAATACAAATAATAATTTTCCAAAGTTAAATTCAAATCATAGAGTATACATTTTTTTTTTTTTTTTTTTTTTTTAGGTTTTTTGAGACAGGGTCTCGCTTTGTGGTTCAGGCTGGCCCTGAGCTCAGCCTCAAACTCACATCACAATCCTCCTGCCTCTGCCTCCCAAGTGCTGGGATTACAGGCGTGAGCCACCACGCCCGGCACTGTGGTATGTGGTACTGGTTTTGCTGCTGGGTGTGGGTCTCCACACCCAGTATTGTTATGTGGTTACCGGGGAATCGAACCCGGGTCCTTGCGCTTGCAAGACAGGCGCCGGAACCACTGAGCTAACTCCCCGGCCCAGAGTATACATTTTTATAACCAATATATGTTTCTCTATTAATTTTCTTTTTATTTTGAGAAAACTGTAGAATCATTTGTAATTCTTAAAAAATAGATCCTATACTCTTCATCTGACTTTCCCCACTGGTGTCATGTGTGTCACTGTAGCACATTATGACAACTAAGAAATTGACATTAATTCAGTCCACTCATCTTACTTGATTTCACTGATTTTACATGCACTCATTTGCATGCTATATGAAATTTTATCACATGCTTAGGTTCATGTGACTGCTGCCACAGTCCAAATACAGAAACAATTCTATTGCCAGAGGGCTCCCTTGTGTCACTCTTTTACAGCCACATGCTCTCCCACTCTGCACAACCCCTTGTTAACTCTGTGTTACCTCTAATCTGCTCTTCAATAGTATCATTTTGTCATTTCAAAATGTTATGATCATATAGTACGTGATCTTTTTGGATTGCCTTTTATTCACTCAGTGTAATTCTCTGGAAATTCATCCAGACTGTTGTACGTATTAATACTCCCTTCTCTTTATCACTGACTGGTATTCTGTGGTATGAACGGACCACAGTTTGTTTTACTGCTCACTCGTTGAAGGACTTTTGAGTTTTTCCAGTTTTGCTGATTATGAATGAGGTAGCTATGAAAATCTGTGGCCAGTTTTTTGGCAAATGTAATTTTTCATCTATCTGAGAAAAAGGACCATAACTGAAATTGCTAGTTTCATGTTTAGTTTTATAAGAAATTGCCAGTTTTCCCTATTAGATGTGTCGTTTTATGTTCCCACTAAAAATGTATATGGGATCCAGTTTCTTTACATCCTCACCATCATTTGATGTTGCCACATTTTTTTTGTTAATTTTAACCATTCTGGTATGTATGCAGTGGTGTCATGTGGCAGTTTTAATCTGTGTTTCCCTAATGACTAATGATGCTGCATCTTTCCATGTGCTTACTTGCCATCTGCCTAGCCTGCTCAGTGAAATGTCTGCTCATGTTCTATAATCTGGGGGGAAAAAAAACATCCAAAACAGGGAGAGTTACTTTTTTAAATAAGAATTTGAGGAATATCAGTGGATTCTATGGTCTTTCTGAAAGAAAGGAATGTTGTTCAACTGGGATTTCTACAATTGGGTATCTACTGAGACCCGGGTCTTAATGTAAACTCTTACTTAACTGAAGTTGTTTCTACAGAAGACTAGGAAAATATCAAGGGATAGTACGTGGCTTCCTGATACCTTGATTATAAAAATAATTGAGGTAATACAAATAGAGAAACAAGAGAATCTTTTATAGGTATTAAATTCATTCATGTAATGAATACTCTTTTTACTAAGAGCTGTAACACAGGTATTTATGTCCTTGGTATGCTTCTGGTATAGTCATCCATGGTTGTTTGCCCTGTTTTAAGTTGCACAAGTGTTTCAAGAGTCACATTCACCTGGTTAGAGAACAAGTACTTCAGCTCAGGCACAGCAGCTGAATTACCTCCAGGCAAAATTACTGCTGCCCTCAAACTAAATCTTGAATCAAAAGTTTGTAGTGGGCTGGGAATTTAGCTCAGTGGTTCTGGCACCTGTCTTCCAAGTGCAAGGACCAGGGTTCAATTCCCCGGTAACTACATACAATAGTGGGCATGAAGACTCACCCCAGCAGCAATCAGTACCACATACCCACATACCACAGTGCCGGGCGTGGTGGCTCACACCTGTAATCCCAGCATGTGGGAAGCAGAGGCAGGAGGATTGCTGTGATGTGAGTTGGAGGCTGAGCTCAGGCCAGCCTGAACCACAAAGCAAGACCCTGTCTCAAAAAAAAAAAAAAAAAGCTTGCAGTGACATGCTACTGCCTAATGAATCAAGACCAACTCCAAATATATTATTCAAAATCAATAAAACCCTAACCTACTCTTATTTCTTCCTCCTTCTCTGGTGCTCTAGCCAAAGTGAAATAGTGACTGTAAGCTTTCATCCCTGCTGTATATTACTACTAAAATACCTTGTTTTACCATGTGTGCATATCAAAGCCCCACCTATCCCTTAGGTCATGCTCAGATGTTCCTTTCTCCATGAAGCAGCATGTAACTCCTTGAATCAGAAGCCTCTGTACTCACACAGAATTTTGTACTCCTTCAATACTCCTCTCTGACCAGTATTTTATACATGTCGTGCCTATGGTGTAACATGGACAACTCTCGAATGCATTTGGCAAAATGAGGTCAGACACAAAAAGCTATATACTGAACGGTTCCATTTATATGACCTTCTAGAAAAGGAAAAATCATAGGGAGAGAAAATATAAGTGGTTGCCAGGAGTTAGGAGGAGGGGGCCTGGACTAAAAAAGGAATAGCAGGAAGTAGTTTTGAGCATGATAAAACAGTTTTATATCTTGACTGTGGTAGTGGTTACTGCAACTATCTATGTTTATTAAAACTTATGGAAAACTTTATGTGAATTATACTTTAACAAAAACAGTGGGAGAAAAACTCATACCAGCTAGGCAACAAAGTATACAATCTGCCCTTGAATTGTTGTAATCCATTTATTTGATCTTCATATACATTCAGAGTACTAGATAAGACCTTGGACTATAAGAAGGAAAGATACATGGTCCTTCCTCTCAAGGAACTGTTGCCAATAAAAGAGATACTGTGTGTACATGTGTATGTAAATAAATGCAACATAATATGGTAAATGGTATATATAGTGTAAGTGTGACAGAGGAACTGTAGATGTTGAGAAGGCAGCTAGAGGTAGAACACTTGCCTAGCAAGGAAGAGGCCATAGATTTTGTCCCTGGCACTGGAGAGAGACAGAAACAGAGGCAGAGACAGAGACATGCATTAGATATATGTTGGAGATATAGAGGAAGCAGTAGTGAGATTGACCGAGATCACTAAAGGTCTAAAATTCCAAGTTAAGGAATTTTTATTTTATTCAATATGTATTGAGAAGTAACATAATCATAGATAGATTTTATGAAGTAACATAATCATAGATTTTATGAAGTTTAATCCATCTCTACTGTGAAGGATAAGATGGAATGGAGAGACAAGATAAGGATATCCACTGGAAGGCTAATCATAAATAGTATCAGGCCTCCATTAACAGACAGGTGACATTAGATTATACTGTCAGTTTAAGTTTGTATTGTTGATACCCCAGATGCACATTGGCTAACAACAAACAAAAGGCCTACAAAAGTTTTCTTCATACAGTTAGTTTCCTCTCAGGACACAGGTAATTAGTGAAAGGACATTCTTGCCTTCTTTTTATTTTTCCTAGTAACTATTATATGACATTGCAGACAGTAAAAGCTTTAAAAATGTTTACTATTCTAATGAATAAATTAGAGAATGGGTGAATTTTCCTTTAGCCCATTGAAACTCAAAACTAGGAAATTATAATTCCTGCACAACCAAAGATTACTTAGGATTCTACATGTCAGACAGCCCTAAGGGTCAAGGTTGGTAGCCAAAAAAAAAAAGAGTCATTTCCCTAAATAAGTATACTGTCTCAGCTAGGCTTAGTCTAGCATATTATGCCCAACATTTCTTTATTTGAAAATCTGTTCTTTGCTTGTTCACTACTACCTAACACAACCTGGGGTAAGTGACAAGGGAAAGGTTCTTTGGAAGAGAAAGCAGATGTCTGTTGTCTCTGTCTTAAAACTTGAAAATCTCTGCCTATGACGCTGTGTATGTGACCTACTGATATGTCAGCCTGCTTTCTGGAAGATGTATGCTGAAAAGTTTTCATTTTGTCTTTAATACAGCTAAGTAGAAGGCCTGAAAACCAGCAAAATGCTATGCCTTAAATACCAGGTAGGGCCCAAACGTATGCTCTTATCCATTCTCTAAACACTGGGCCATTACCAGAGAAGAACTAAGCCATTTAATAAACAAGGGGGATCATTGAAGTAAACTTGATGAGGCTCTTCTTTAAACAAACAAAAGCTTCACTTTCTACACTCTTCCTTTTCTTTTCTTTTTTTCTCCACATAAAGCAAGTATTGCTGAACCACTCCACTGTCTGTGGTAAAAGGTTTTTGTGGCTCTATAGCTGAAAATATCCAGAATGTTTAGCAGTCACTAATTTCTGTGTCTGAATTAGTTTGCTGTGAAAAACATAAAATATCATGATACTAGCTGCACCTAAAGTTACATGGAGACAGCTTTGAAAAGTGTACCTACCTCCCTCCTAATTGGAAGATTGTCAGCGGAGGGAGAAGTGATTTTTATAGGTGCCAGGGTGTGCTTCAATTCACTATGTCTGGACTCTTCTTTTTTCCTTTTATTGTTCCTGTTACTATTTTTCCCCCATTAAAGTTCCTATACCATTTATACTGCAAAATTTGTGGTGAAATTAAAACTAATTTTGTAGCTTTAAGACCTTTTGTAGAAGGTCTGTCTGTCCCTTCCCTATTTTGCCTGCTACCAACATAGTCATAACATTTGTTTAATTCTGGAGTGGCAACTCAGTTATTGTGTGGATCACGCATGGCGAGCTGGCCAATCTCACTTGTCTAAACTATGTTGCTAGCATCTGGTCACTTATTGCCAGATACTTGTTTACTCCAAGTTATTGATCAATTTTCAGCCCTGGGCAGCTGCAGTTAATCCTAATGCATATAGTTGGCAGCTGTGAATTTGTGACTTTGCCCCTTACAATACAAAAGCGGCTGCCTTTGCCTGCACTCATGTGTTCACGGAGATCTTAGCTTCAAAAGGGCAAGTTTTAGCCTCAGTAGGTGATTGTGATTATGCATTACCATGGAAGGATGTTTACTCTTTTGATTTATTTGTGAAGCTTTTATTTTCCTGAAATTGGATATTTATTTAAATTTCTTTTTCATTCTTAATGGACAAATAATAATTATATAGATTCTGAGAGTGCTTAAACAACTGTATACATGGTAGAATGATTAAATCAGGCTAGTTTGCAATATAAAAGATAATAAAAGGTAGGGAGATCTTTTTCAAATGGGAGAAGGAATAAAAAATGGGGGAAAGGGAGGGGAAGGGGATGGAAAAAGAGAACTGAAGAAAAAAATGGAAATAGAGCTTTTTCAAATATGGAGGGAACCAAGAACTGGAAAGAGCGGGGAAGGAGGCATGGGAAATATAGGGGTTGAAAACAGAAATAAGATGTGTTATGTGTGTATACCAACTCCCCACGAGGAATGCAATCATTCTGTATACCAATAAAATTTATTCTAATAAAAATTAAGCTTGTACTAATAAAAATTAAAAATTGGGTTGGTTAGCACCTACTTTGGGCTGAGAATGTAGCTCCGTGTAGTACAGTGATTGCCTAGTATGAGCGAGATGCG
>PVIR01009200.1:0-53961 GCA_004026965.1 Petromus typicus | reverse complement strand
CTATACATGAAATATCTTGAATCTTACTTTTTACCATTCCCCTGACTTCCCTTCGACTCTCCCAACACTTATACGCATAAACTTTGTTGCCATTTCCCTTCTTACCTTCAAATATTTTCTTTCCTTTCCTTGCTATCCCCTGTCCCTCTTTCTCAGATGTCCTTCCCCTTTGAAGATTTTCTTTCTATTTCTCCATACTTAATATACACTTTGGTCCTCATTTATACCTTCAGTTTCGCACACCAGACAGATGATTTGTTATTTACTTATGTTTGTCCTATTTACTTCAGTTATGGGTGTGGCTTCAAGGTCCAGCCACTCAGCTATAAATGGCTCATTTACCTTTCACTGTGGTTGCTTCATCTGAAGCTACACAGTAGGTAGAGGCTCACAGAACATTACAATTCTGAGACATATTGTCATGGCAGAGAGAAGAGCTCATTGTGATGGCATCTAATGCTGCCTCTTAGATGTAATTTTAGTCACTTTTAGTCACACAAACAGGTCAAATGCTTTAAAGGTCTCCCAGGTGTATCAAGCCACAGGAAGGAGGTGTGTGTGGCCTTAGCGTTTTCTTCTTTCTACAACTGTGACATCCAATGAGTGGTTTCTCTGCATCCATAGGAGAATCTGACCTACCTAAAAGGACAAGTCCAAGGCAGGGAATAATTTAAGGAGTAAATATGAAAAGAGAACAATGCAACACAATCCTTGGTCACGTGTGGATGGGTAATGGATGATTTTAATAATTTACCTTCAGTCCATTGTGAATCTCATGATATGTAAATGGTTTTTGGAGTCTTTATTCCTGTTTTCATGTAGCATATTCAAATGAGACACCCTCATGAAAAAATGTTGGGAGAGACTTGAATAAATCTTTAATATTTCATTGATTATAATACACAGTTACATTACTTGCTGACCGACATCAGTTTTTTACTGGAACTTTTTGAAGGAATAACTAGTTGTCATGTCCACAGACTCCATGATGTCTGGCATAAAATTCCTTCTCTCATGACATCATAAAATCGGTACATAAATGTTAAAAGCAATATAAATGGCTAACAAAGGTAATTTTTGAAGCCCATTTTATTACTGCATTGCCACATGTTCACATTCAAGTTTTCAAGTTAAATTGTTTTTCTGAAGCAGAAAATGCATGCAAAAGTAGAGCAAGTGGAAATGCATAGATAAGAAAATAAATCTTAATTGTATTTTTAAATATTTAAAAAGCTTCACACAGTAGCAAAGCTTTGTCTTGTGTCATTGCTTTGATGAATCTCTTATCCTTCCTTCTAATCTTCAAGTCTACTAAATAAATCTGCAGACAGGAACTAGAGAAGATAGTCAACCTCATCACTGTGGGAAACACGTTCAGACGCATCTATTAAAGTGTCTCTGCCTCCTTCAGGTCCCTGAGATGACAACACGTGGTGAATGTGCCCGAGCTCCCTTCAGGGAGCTGGGTGAGCACATCAGCTGTGTAGGAAACAGCAGTGGGGACGAATTGCTGCTCTGGCATCAGCATAACACTAACCATTTCTAGTTGGACTATGATGTTTTAAAAATATCCTAGGTTTATTCTATTTGGGAAAACTGAGCCTTCCACTATATATTGATTCTGTCACTTTGTCACGCAACCTTTGACTGATTACAATTCTTGCAACTCTGTGAGATTCCAACATGATTCTTTATATTATTTTCATTTATATACACGAATAACTAGTTTTGTTTTCAATATCTTGTTTAATTAAGCAGTGCTCTCTGGAACAAGTTGGCCTTACACTCCAACTGCTGCTCCCCCACAGACCTGTCTCCTGCTGCATCTCTAGGCTCTCTTCCCCTTGCCCTTCCTTCCCTGCCACAGTAACCTTCTGGCGCTTAGCTTAGCATGTGACACTGTTAGAGACTGTTCTAAATATGTCTCTGGCTGCATGACAACTAACGTCTCCAGACACTTCTTGGCTTTGTGTCTCATTTCTTTCACTCAAAATAGATTGATCCTAGCACTCCTTTAAAAATAAAACCCCTTCCCCAGTGCTTCTCATTGCCTGGATTCTCTTCTTCATTTTCCATTTCATACCACACTTATCCCCTTGTAATGTAAAATCTGTTTTCCATGGTACTATTTTGTTTATTTTATGCTCCTGTTCCTCTGGGGCCCACATTCCCTAAAATAAAGTTTCATGAAAGTCATTGATTTGTTGTCAGTCTCATGCATAGAAGCTTTCCTTTAAATATTTCTTAAAAGATAGATGAGCTATAAAATGGGGCTTTTAGTAGCATCTCACATGAAATAGTGATTATATTACTAATAATTCATTGCTCCCTAGAGCTCAGCTCTCTATCAAAACTTTTCAGCTGCAAGTAGAGATACTATGTAGGTATCAGTAACTGATTTTATTAAGAATACTGGTGATTAAATAAGTTCTTTAGAAAAAAGATGATAAAGTCCCTAATCAGTCTGATTCTTCTCCCACCAGCATTTAAACATGTTAGGATTTCAACTAGTTTATGATGTGATAATTGTACATTTTTACTTTAATTTAGCTTATTTCAAGTTCTTTTTTTGTAACGATAAGCTTGTTTCATGAATTCAACTCCCTATTTGCACATTGGGGGAGCAAAAGCAAAATAAAAACAAAATAATTTTCCATTTTTTTCCATCAGAGTTAAATGATATGAAAAGCATTCCTCTATCCATAATAAATATGGTACATTGATTTATGTTAATGATAGTACTAAAGCATGTTTTTATGATATTAAAAATGAAAGATAGGACTTTGTTATCTCCCATGCACATCTATCATTATAACTTATTTGAAAGGAGACTTTTAGTTCATAGAAAAAAATGTGAATCTATTTGCAAACCACCCACTCTCAATAATTTTAGAAGCTGTTTCTCTCATTCAATAAATTGTTTATTTTGTGACAAAATAACTAAAAAATGTAGCACCTTTTTCTGATCAACATGATTTTTGTATTCCGTGCCACAGAAAATTTTGTATGAAATGCAAACTATTTCTCTTCCCCTTCCCAAAACACGAGAGCAAATTGGAAACAATTTTAGAATCAGTCATTAATATTATTGCTATTATCAACATTGTTATTAATATGTGGTCTATTTTTTACTCTTATTAGTACATGTTTGCATAACACAATGCTTATATTCACTAATGCAGAGAACTAGTACATTACATAACACATTTCAATCCCCCACTCCCCCTTTTATTTTTCCAGCATCAGATTCATTTTTATTATATAAGACTTTATAAGTTAATTGTTATATATGCAGATTAAAAACTAGACTAAGAGGCCAAACGACATGGAAGACAGTTGTAGCAAGTCAAGGCATGCTCTGAAATACATTGTCCACACTAAATTACAATACCATATTTTTCCTTTCTCTTTTCCTACCTGTTTTCATTTCATAATTTATATATTTTTTCCTATAAGAGAAAATGTGATATTTATGCTCTTGTGTTTGAGTTATTTCACCGAACATTACAATCTCAGGGTGCATAGACCAGTCCCTATACTAAATCAGAAGAGATAAACCACGCTTGCACTTTAATGGCAGGTTTAGACTGGCTGATGGTCTCAGAGGTTTTCATCCATGGTTAGCGGACTCTGAGGGAGAAACATGGCGGCAGAAGGGCACAGTGGAGCCAAGGTCCTCACTTCCAGTGGCTGGAAAGCAAAGTGAAGGGGCTGATCACCAGAGATGGAGAGTCCAAGATCAAATATAATTCTAATGTCGTACCCCAAACCCCTCCATCCACAACCAGAGGAGTGTTGTTCTGATCCAGGCCTCTTGCAAGCCATTCTGTGTGCCAGTCATATTCAATAAAGGACTCAATTAGCCTCTCAAAATGGAGAAATGACCAGATTACAGCCAGGTCCTGAAAACTGGGTGAAGATAAGCATTTAAAAAATTGTGTTACATTTCATGGCCTTAATTTCCTTTAATATTCCTTGCTTTTCTATTTGATTATAATACCCAATGATAACTCCTAATTCTATTAAATATATTCAAAGCAATGCTAAGACAAATTGAATCATGACTTGCTTCTTTAATAGGTCTTTTCTCCTTGCTGCAAATTTTAGAACAAAGTCAGTTATTTTATAGTTGCATTACTTCAGCTAGATTTGAAAGTATTTTTTTGGTCTTGAAGTTCCCTCATGCATAGACTTGTCATAAAGATGTTAAGATAAATAACTAAATCAATAACTGACCAACACAATATGCCATTAGCAGTGTAGAGAAAACCCTAATATCCCCACACATTTCTAAATGTGTGTTGCACTGCCATAGTATTGCTTCCTCAAAAATAGCAAAGTGGCCTAAGTCAAAGATTAAAGCTATCTTCATAGCTGAAAGCCATTGCTTTATTTTGCTTTTTTGGTGTTTACATCTACTGTCTAAATAAAGTGCTTATATCAAGTGTATAATTTTAATGAACCACTTATGGTAGAGTTGAAATGATAAGATGTTTTAGAATAAAGAAAGAATCAAGGTATTTTCTCTGATTTGTTAGTTGCCCATTTGATTAGCTGTTGTCATATCATCTCTAAGTGAAATAGTGCAAGAGACAATGCATTACCAAGTGCTAGGTAATTTGCTTAAAACTGTTTGAATAAAAGCAAGAGAAAAAAGTAAATGGTTATGCTGCAAGTGAGGTAAAGCTTACTGGAGTAGTTGAACTTAAGGGGATACTGGAAAGGACTTTGTGAAATAGAGAAGTAGGAAAAAGCGCTACAGAACATGAGGCTTATTTTTCTTTGTCCATTCCCTCACGAGAGAAATAAGAATGATACAATTGAGAATCAGTCTAATATAAATTTAGCTACTAAAATTCCTAAATTTTATTAGGAAATTATTCTAGAGTTGTGGAAAATCTGTAAAAGCACTGAAAACCATTTTTATATAACCTTCACCTTGTTTTCAGTTAACATCAATAATCCACTAACATATTCCCTCTTTCTCTACCTCCAGTCGAGTGTATATATACACAAAGTACATCATGTAGGTATGTAGCATAGACACACAGAAATGAATGCCAGACTTATAAGCTCATGTGCATGCATGAGCACACATACACAAATATGTGCATGCATATGCACACACGCAGCCATACACACATGCACACACACTTAAACTATTTGAAGGTATATGCTAAAGACTGTTTGAATTGGCCAGCTCTCCAACTAATGCTCTTTTGATTGTTTAAACAATCAGATGTTATAAGATGCAGTTTATCATCATGTCGCTTCAGGCTACTTCAGTGAAAACACTGGCTTATTTCAACTTTACTGAAGTATAATTGACAAAGATCTTCAGGTATCATGTTTGTAACAATGTTAAAATATTCACTGATATCATGAAACAAATTGTTTTATAACTCATGGTCTTCATAGTTTTATAGTGATCATTTTGTAGACTATTTCTCAGATTTTGTTTGCTTGGTTGATCCTCATGATTATGTTTGCTGCATGTTATTGGCATAAATTATTTTCTGTCATTTTTATATAATATATATGCTAGGAATATAGTATATATTTACCCTGTGTTATGCAATCATATTTTTTACAAATCTGATTAGAACATATAATCCATGTTAATGAAAGTTATTTACTAATGAGACTAAGAATGAGAGTAGCGAATGAGCATTAGGCAGTTGTAGTAAAAACTGATTGAGAGCTGGGCATGGTGATGTATACCTGCAATTGCAGCACTTGGAAAGCTGAGGGCCAGCAATGGATACAGAGTCAGCCAGACTAGATTACATAGTGAAGCTTCTTTTCAAAAAACACAAACAAGAAGAAATAAATAAATTAATAATTCTGGCAAAAATGAATAATGGCATCTCAACTTTGTGATTTAAAAAAAAAGCTAGTAAAAAAAAATTTAGAAAAGGACACAAAGCTTATGTATATGAGAGAATTGCAGAGTGAGTAGAATCAAATGAGAATCAAATCATGGTACAAACTTTCAATGTTGAATGTGATGATGATGTGCATTCATAATGTACCAATAAAGATTTCAATTTAAAAAAGCTAGTGATTTACATACTCTCAAATATTTGCTCCTAGTCAGTTATTGTGATAAATGTAAAATATTAATTTTACATTATATGAGATTAGTAGATGTCTAAACTGAAAATAAAAGTGAATTTTTACTGTTAAATATAAGTATAGCAATATTGACCAGTGAAGGTTATTTATTTATTTATTTAGGTTTTTGAGACAGGGTCTTGCTTTGTGGTTCAGGCTGGCCCTGAGCTCAGCCTCCAACTCACATCACAGCAATCCTCCTGCCTCTGCTTGCTAAGTGCTTGGATTACAGGAGTGTGCCACCATGCCCGGCACTGTGGTATGTGGTACTGGTTGCTGCTGGGCGTGAGTCTCCATGCCCAGTATGGTATGTGGTTACCAGGGAATCTAACCCGGGTCCTTGTGCTTGCAAGACAGGCGCTGGAACTGAGCTAACTCCCCAGCCCTGACCAGTGAAGATTATTAAGAACTATATTCACATTCATATACAATTATTTTACTTGAGATAATCAAGAAAGGTTAAAAAAATAACTATCTTTTCAATTTAATCATGACTGACAGCTGCGCAAGTCTCTGTACAGTTAAATTAAAACTTATTTGTTTAACAATCTGAACACATTTTTCCAATGTAGGATCTCATCTTAACTGACAGAAAACTACCTTTCTGTCTTTTAATATTTTGTGGAAAAAGAATAATCTTTCAGCCCTCGTTTCTGCTTTTCAAAATGAATTGATTTTGTGCATTCTAATGGACATACCCCAAATAATCACAAAAACACTTGTATGTGTTCTACAAAATGAAAATACAATTAGAAGAAAAATATTATAGAGTTAATTATATATAAATATGTTAATTCTGATTTGTAGCAAGTTGATATAACTTTTGATGAATTATTACATAGTATTAATTAGGGGGAATAATACAAAGAAGATAATGACTATTAGTTGGAACTTTGTAATGTTCCTCAACTAATATACATATTTATTCATATTTAGTTATATATATATATATATATATATATATATATATATGGTTTGTGATAAGAGATAAGGAAGAAGATATATTAGTTACTGCTGTCAGGAAAATAGCACCTTCGGTATAAAGAAGATATCATAGTTAATGAATGGAGTTGAATATGATAGGTGTTGCTTTAAGATATGTCAGATGAGAAAGAATGATGTACAATAATCGTGCTACTGTTAAGTGAGAAAGGAAATGAAATGCATTCAGCCCCCAAAATGGATGAATAAAGTATCTGTTTAATTTCACATTTAATTTAAAAAAAGAAAAAATGAAGCATTAAAAAATGTAGAAAATCAAGAAATGATGGACATTTTGCAAATTGAATAATATTTGACAAAAAGAAATGCTCTAGAAGTTATTGATTACAACTATTGTCCATTTAAAAAAGAAAATATTTATTGAACTATTATTTCTAATAATTAGGAAAAGTAAATGCAGAAGCTTAGTAGAAAGCTTGAGTTTTTGGGAAAAATTGATCCATCAGTAGAAGTAATTTTTGAGGTTATGTCTCACAATAGAAATAAGTGACAAGATGATAGCATAATTTTCAACACTTATAGTCCCTTGTATTAACTAATGCAATTGAAGGGTGCTAGTTTATTTTATGAGTTTCTCAAGAATCATTTAATAGATTACTGTGAAAACAGAATATGGTCAATAAAGAATACACAAAATAAAGAAAAATGGGAAATCTATAAAAAGACTGCTCAATTAGTTTCTTCTATACATTGCAACTGTAAAATTTTTCATGTGATTTTATTTACCTGAAATTTCCCAGAAATTACAATTTTTAATCTATTGTTTCATTTATCAAGTGTATATCTCTTCTGGGACACTGCGACTCACTGGAAAGTACCATTCTTCTTGGTCTGATGACACAGGCTTAGAAATCTCGCCTGATCCCACTTATCCTACTGTCCTCCTCATTCTAGATCAGTGCTTTGCTTCTGTTAGCTGTTTGAGGGTCCTGGCACTTCCGTGACTGCGGACCTCCAATATCTTGTTAGCTACAGAACTCTGTCTTTTTTTTTTTTTGGACAGGGTCTCGCTTTGCAGTTCAGGCTGGCCCTGAGCTCAGCCTCAAACTCACCTCACAACAATCCTCCTGCCTCTGCCTCCCGAGTTTTGGGATTACAGGCGTGAGCCACCACGCCTGGCACTGTGGTTTGTGGTACTGGTTGCTGCTGGGCGTGAGTCTCCACACCCAGTATGGTATGTGGTTATCGGGGATTGAACCCAGGTCCTTGTGCTTGCAAGACAGGCACCAGAACCACTGAGCTAAATCCCCTGCCCCAGAACTCTATCTTTTCAGTGTTTACTAATTACAGTTAAGACTTGCTGAATGCTTATGTAATGGGCCTTGAAGAACTCTTTAATTTTACCCAGATTGACATCTTTCAGGGTTATTTTTACAAATAATAGTTAGGTTTTAAATCTTTCTCCATTTCCCCATATGTGAATGACTGACCCAAAAGGGTAAAACACACTTAACACAGTTTAGACTTTACCCTAAGCCATAAAGTTTTGTATTACTCACAATCATGCACTCCCAAAATTGCATCTAATTTTTAATTTGTATGTGTACACAGAAAATAGTTTGGAAATGAACGTTTATTATTTTCTTTATTGAATAATCTGTAAGTGTTTTAAAAAGGAAATAAGCAACAAGTAAAAGAGGTTGTAATGGACACGAGAGTAAAAGGAAATGTTAAGAGAACGCTTATGATTTTTTCTGATAAAATAGATTTTATATTCAATGAAAAAATTACAATAAGAGAAAAAGTCAGACAAATGAGATACGTTCTAGAAAGCCTGACCAAATATGTCATGAAAGTGGTAATTTATGAAAAAAGTCATTGTTTGATTCAATAATGACTAAGTGAGAGAAGTTTTATATATCAAAACATAAAACTGTAAGAAGAAAGACTAATTATTAAGCAAATTGCAGAGTGATATAATTTTAGTTTGTGGAATAACCTGCGTGTCAGCTTGCCTGCTCACAGAACACTGAATTTAAATCACTGTTATTGTTCATGTGACTTCTTCAAATTTTGTCCCGCCTCTCAAATAAGTCCAGATGCTAAAATATGGCTGGAGATGCAAGTAGTACTTATTTCTTGGCATTCATGTGCTTTTTGGAAAGTGACAAATTAAGTATCACAATTCTCATTGCCTTTGGAGAAGTTAATAAGGAATTAAGGGAGGGGGATAAGAAGCCCTCCTACTAATTGGATTTGGAAACCAGCAAGTGCTTCTTGTCTTTGTCCTTTTCTTGTTATTATAAAACTAAACCAAAGTACTCTTAGTTTTAGGAAAGTTCAGGGCCTAATTTAAAATATCTTCCATGCTACCTCATGTTTCAAAGAAAGCTAATAATGATTTCTTTATCTCATCACATTGTCAAAAAATCATATTTAATGATACATGATTTTTCAAATGTACTTTCCCAAACCCATTTTATGGAAGACTGATTGAGATATAAACAGCTGCATATGTTTAAAGTTACAACTCAATGAATTTAGATATAATTATATACCCATGGAATCATTCCTATGTTCAATATCATACATATATTCACCACTACCAAAACATTCTTAGACCCTCTTTATCATTTATTCATGCATTTTGTGTTAAGAACAATTAACATATATTTTACTGTATTCACAAATTAAATTTGCCTTAGAGTGTTGTTAATTTTAGGCATCAGGTTTTATATAGCTTCCCTGACACCATCAATTCTTTACAACTGCGACTGAATCCTTGGCCAGAAATTCTTGACTATTTTTTGGATACTTGTTCATCTGACAGAAATACCCAATGTCAAGTGATAAATATACTATATATTTGGTATTGAAAAATAACTACAGCTCTTGATTTAATATAAACAATATAGTAAACAAAATAGCACAAGAAATTCTCTAATTTTACAAGGCTACTCATGTTTAGTTAATAGTTATATATAACCTACACATGTGCAGGTTGAACTAAATGATGGTGACTTTGCATTCAACTTTTTTTTAATTTTTTAATCTTTATTGGTACATTATGTATATGCATCATGATTGCACTCCATAATGGGGATTTGTACCAGTATAAGACACAACTTAATTCTTATTTTTTCCCATAGCCCTACCCATCCTACCGCCCCCCCATATACATAAAATTTGTTTCCTTACTCTTTCGTTACAATCTCATCATTTTTCCCCCTTCACCCTATTTTACATTGAGCATTTTGCATTCAACTTTTAAAACACGGACTTGCTGCTCTCATCAAATTATGAACACTTCTCTCACACAATATTTAGATGCACTTTATGTAAAGATGCTTCATTGATACTTTATTGCTCCATCTTTTCTTATTCTCATTTTTTCATCCTTTTTTTCTCAGATGTTTCTTACTTGTTCATTTATCTTTTTCATCTCACTGATACATTGATTCTTTTTGACACTCTTTTTATTAATTCTCCTTCATTGTCTATAATCAACTAATAGAATGTTCAAAGTAAGTCACAGATTCATGCAGTTCCCCCCCCCCTTGGGACAATGTTCACATTAGAGGGTGAACACAACATGCATGATCATGTGACCTAGGGAGGGATTCAAATAATATCACTGGTCTTTCTTATTCTAATCCATGGTAAAAGTGATATTCTTTTCTTCTAAAATACAATTATAATAATTACCAAAAATATAAAATGAAATAAGGAATTTCAAAATATAAGTTTTACTATAAAAATTAGGCTCCAAATCAATAACAAATCTCAAGTTGCAATGTCTCCAGGCACTTCCTCTCTACCTACTTCAGATTGAATTGCAAAAGAAAAAAAAAAAAAAAAGAGCTCAAACCGGACATGCTATTGCAGACAGAATGTGTTTTCCCTAATGCTGTTGCAGGGAGCAGACCTAAGATTTCACTATTGGCCTGAAAGGGAAGCCTATTGAACAGGAGGGAACAAGAGCTGAACGTGTCTTCTTAGATAGCAACAGAAACTACCACAGAAGGTAAAATCAATGGAATAGATAGTAAAGAAGAGTATACCCACTTCAGAGCCAAAGGATGGAGCTGACTTTATAAAACTAAAATAAAACATTTTAACAAGGTATTAAAATGGTCATTTTAGAAAGCTCTATTTTTGTTAATATATTTATGTAAATTTACCAACAAGTCATATGCAGCCCCTGAAGATGGTTAGATAAAAGACAAGTGAATAACCAGAAGTTATACAAATTAAGTTTCATGTAGAATATAATGTTCAATACAGGACAGACAGTAAAAATGCAACATTTAACCTCACCTATACACTATTAAAATTCAGCAGTCCCTGAGACAATTAACTCTAATTCCTCAGTCCACCTCCCAAATTCTTGGATAAGATAACTAGATTTCGATTTCACTTGAGCTGATGAGTATTTTACTGACTCTGACATCAAAGTCCACCTTTCCCTACTTTGTGAGGGTAGAGATGGACTCTGTATTTTCTTCTTGGTAAGTGATGTAGGACTAACAGACACTGGAGGAGATGAGAGTTTTTCTTCCTCATTCAAACATAGTCCTTTATTCAGGCATCTGCAGATTGGACATTTTCTCTGTTGCACCAGACTCAGACTGACTTCTCTTGTTCCACACGCTCCTCTTGGAACAGCTTATGCTGGACAGTTGACAGGTAGGAACTTGCTTCAGGAGGTGCTTCCTGCTGATATGTGGGCAGCTTTTCGGTGAGCTGAGTGTGGACAGTTTCTCCAGCATTCTATTCATAGCAACGATTGTCGGTGTCTTGCAAACATCTCAGTGAATTTCTTTACCCTCTGTTGAGCTACAATTCTCTTTCCTACACCATCTATTGAGCTATACTACTAGCTCCTTCAAAAGATCAATCCTACACATGATGATGACATAGGGCCTCTAAATGATATAGTGGAAATAATATAACTCCTAACCCCTTAGATGTCAGATATACAGAGTTTGTGTTTCCCAAAATCAAGAATGCATTTTAAGGAAAAATAGAGGTGAAGGGAACGAGAGGAAGGGGCCTCAGAGAGGCATTGGGGACCCCACTTCCCAAGGAAAGTTTTATAGAGAAAAATCACCAGCTAGGTGGGTAGAACAAAGGACAAAATTATGATCAACCAACACAATTACAAGGATAGCTGCTTATGTAATATTGATTCAGTGAGGAAACAGACACATAAGTGCATATGGAAAGAACAAAGAAGTGTTTTAGGAAAGGATGGGCCCAGAGGTCTTGGTCTCCCACCAGGGTGACTGACATCTCTCTAGATTTTATTTGACCAGGTGTGAGCACTTATCTTACCCCCTGGAAAAGGATGTAATAGTCCTGGTCATGTCATCTTTATCTTGGGACCTGGCCTCCTGTAGATGTGCCTCTGGCCACACCTATTATGTGGTTTTATCCTTTGCACTGACTTTCCCGAGGCCCCAGCCCTATCTGATTATCTATAATATTTTTACCTAAATTAGATGTTTATGGTAATATCATTCTCTATTCTTAGGTCTCTTTAATTCTTAGATGCTCTTAATTACTCTGCTACTTTGGTAAGGGTATGTTTTATGTATTGACTGTTCAAATAACCACAAGGTTTATGTTTCCTTATTGGAGAACTATTAATAAGCTTCTGTTTACAAACACTAAGATAGCTTACATTTTCCTATTTATCAAAACATAACATGTTATTTAATATCTTTACTGAGTCATTAATCTAAAACTAGAACCTCCTCATCTAAATCACAAAGGCTTCAATTTAGAATGTCAGATGTATATTTTCAAGATTCCATAAAATGTAAAATAGGTAATATAGCTCTCATGACAAGAATATTTTGTGACCGCCACTGCCATTACCCCAAGGGCAGTCCAGGCTAACCATAAAATGCAGACTAATTATATCATTGTTCTTAATTTTAAAGAAGTATTGTTCTTAAAATGTTCTACAGGCAAAACACCTGTTTTACAAACAGCTTTATGAAGGTATTACAAATATGTGGAATTTTACACATATTTAATATATTTAATTTGGTGAGTTTGCCAACAGCATGAAGTGAACTCTGTAATCAAGATAATAGACATAGTGATCAACTTTAAAGCTGCCCTGTCCTTATTATATTTTATTTCTCTACAGGCTTTGAGAAGCAGATTGGTCTATGAGGTGTTTGTTACAGCTGTAAGGCTAGTGCGGCTTGTTTGAGCTGCGGGCCACTCGGCAGAGGCCCGCAGGGTAGCAACTCTCTTGCTTTCCTCCCTTCACTCTCTGACTCCTGCTTCCCATGATGCGCAGCGGCGTCTCCGCCCCCGGTGCCTCTGCCGCGCTGTTTCTGTTTAAATCTCAGCCCAACATGGATTGAGATATTTGAACTATGAACCAGAATAAAACTCCCCTCCTTTCGGTTTCAAGGGCCAGGTTTTGGGCTCAGCAAGTAGGAAAGTGACTAAAACTGATTTGGAAAAGGAGAACTAAGGTCAACCTTGACTTGTACACCTCACATATTGTTTTGTTTTATTTTGTTTTTTAATAAAGATTGAAACAAGGTAATTTTGAAAAGCAGAGTAATTAGGTGGAGTGTTAGAGCTTATGTATTAAGGACAATTCTAAAAGACATATTGCTCAGATGATGAAGATTTTCCAAAATGGAAAGTATGGAATATGAGCTGAGATTATTAAGTATATTTTTATTGTATAGCAAAAATATAAATGTAACATATATAATAAAATATTAATAAATGGTTATATATAACTAGACATTATTACTCAATAAATGATATTTAATCTTTAAAATTAAAAACAAAAATTTAATGAAAGGTAACATTAAAATGTAAGAAAGTAACATAATTTGAGAAAGCAACATAATTTGAGAAAGCTGCTGATAAGTTTAATTTGCCTTAAGGTAATTTTCTAAAAGAATGTTTAATAGTACTGATTAAATCCACACACCAGTAAGTAAAGTATTAAAACTGTAATTTCTGACACCATAGCTACAAAAGTAAAATACAGTGTATAAATGTAGAAAAAAATTATATATTTAACATAAGCATAAATCCACCCACAGCAATTTAATTTTTAAAATGAAAATATAATATAGGAAGAAAAAGAAACAATATTACGTCTACTTAACAAAATATTCCAGAGATTTTCAAAATAAATATAAATTGCCTAGTCTCTTGCTCCCTGAAAAGACTTAAATCATTAGCATAATGCTAAAAGCTCTAGAGGGAGACAAGGACGTGTTTTGTGAGACTTAAAATAAAATGAAGTAATGCAGTATGAGTTGTCAAATGAATACTTAAGTATTATATGTTCTAAATGTGTAAATAAAACAAATATAGGTTAATGAAAGTAGGAAATCTTTGCTCTATATTGTAATTTATTTTATTATATCATTACAATAATATTGTATTATATCATGAAGTTTTTAGTCACTAATACTTCAAAAATAAAATCTATTCATGCCACAAAAGTTAAAGTTATGTCTCCTCTCACATGTCTATGCTTTTTCTAGTATAGTTATTCTCCTTTTCTCAGCCCTCAAGCAACTCCAGTCCTTTAAGGTGGGTGGACCTGAATTGTGCGCCCCAACCCCACCTCACCCCCACTCCAGGAATCTTATCTAGAACATCATTAGAAAGAAAAATAAATTCAAAGTTCAGGATCCCAGCAGCAACTTACAAGCACCTCATTCACTTCTCACAGTGGCCAGGTTTATGGTCTTAATTCTTTTTTTTTTTTAATCTTTATTGGTACATTAAATATACACATCATGATTGCACTCCATAATGGGGATTTGTACCAGTATAAGACACAACTTAATTCTCATTTTTTCCCATAGCCCTACCCACCCTACCACCCCCCCCCCATATGGTCTTAATTCTTGACCTGGTCCAAGCAGGAAAGGCAAGCTGTTACAAGGAACCAAGACACACAGTGTAGAGAAGGACTCTCGGCCTGCACAGCCTTTGTCCTTACAGAAGAAAGCAGAGATACAGAATAAAGTTTTCCTGCACTTTTGCATCAACAGACGTCACAGGCTACCTGGAATGTTCGTGGGAACCTGTACTTCATTGTAAGGAAGCCAGTGTGGGAGCACCTGCCTGAAATGTCAGCGTTCTGGGAATCTAAGGCAAGATGATCAAAACTTTCAGCTCATATCACACAAGTGACTTGGCAAGTCTCTGTCTCAAAATTAGAAACAAGACAAATCATTAAAAAAAGAAGATAAATGGGGAATGCCATTTAGGGCAAAGTCCCTGGGTTGAATCTCTAGGACTGAAAACAAACAAAAAACAAACAAACAAAAACAAAACAAGAGTGAGAACCATTTTAATAGTAACCATAAGAGTGTTCTTTTCCTTTACTCATGATGGTAAAATAAACTTAAAGTGAAAAGAATTTCTAAAAAAAATTATTTATCATGATCAAAAGTTTAATTAATCAACAAGCAATAATAACTATACTTTCTTACACCTAAGGATAGCATTTTAAAAACATAATACAAATCATATGAGCAAATTTATAATGCTAGCATGAGATTTCAGTGATTGCTACATCAGACAGATAAGAAGTCATCAATGATAGAAAACTAGAGCTATATAACTTTAAAAATTAAAGTGTAGATTAAACATTGTTTCCCACAATGTGTATAACATTTAAATGGCTCATTTACTAGGTCATACAAATGGTTCACCTAGCCACCAGTGTTCTTTTCAGTGTTTCGGAGGTCTTATTTGCCATGTATTCTCTCATTCCCTTCATACTAACACACACACACATACATGCATATACATACGTGCACACACAAATACACAGCATTCATCTTTTTAACCAGACCCTCCAAGAAAAGTCATCCTGAGAGAGAAAATTGTAAGATTAGGAAGAGATGGTAGTTGAACTTAAAAATATTCAAGACAAAAATTCCTCATCTGTTCTTTTATTCAGACTTATCCTATTAAATATTGATGGAGCTACTGTAAGTTAATTATTTAAAAAAAGTATCACGTGGAATCTAAAGCTAAGGTCGAAGGTAGAAATAGTAAAAGACATCACAGAGATTTCAAAGCCCATTGCTATTCATGTGAGCTGTTCAGAACCCAGCTGTCGGCTAGTAATTCTCTGAGCTCAGGTCACAGGCATTGATGGTCTCCCCAAAGCTCCCTAAGCCACACTTTGCTTCTGCTGCTGCCTGAGCCTGCCAACTCCTTATTGTAAAGATTCAACACCAATTTTCAAATTGCCTGTATTAGAGATGGATTCATTGGTAAAATCCCTAAGGGAAGTGGCTGGGGGAAAAAAAAAAAAAAGCTGTCATTGGTAATAGCAGGAAATTTCACTAAAATGCTAATGAATTTTCTGATACATTGAACTGAGATATCACCAATAATCTCTAAGGGTGCTGAGAGCAAGGAGAAACAGTGAGTGCTCTAGCACCCACAAGCATGCACATGTCAACAAATCACATCTCACAGCAATCTGTTCTGCTTTATATCTTATAAATTAAATCAGTTTGCACTATCATGCTAGCAGTACCTGTGTGGGATCATGTATTGTTTTCTACTTTATTTGCCTTTCCTCTGTCTCTGTCTCTGTCTCTCTCTGTTAGTGAATATAGCTTTTTCAGGAAGTAAAACATTTAACTTCAACATAAGACAAAGAAAGGAGTATTTGCAAGGCCAGTGACAAGAATATAGACATTATCAAAGGCAAAAATAAAATCCTTAGGATTAGTTGAAGGCTTTGAACATGTAGATAACAAACTTTATAAGGAATTTTGTCTTTCTAGAGGTACAAGCATACATGTTTATACACAGCCAAGAATTTATCTGGATCTAAACTGACAGTTTTGAATTCCATTTAGTATTTCACTTTAAGTATCTAATAATACCATAATAAAACATTTCAAAGTTAGAGTATGTATTATTTTCTAAATAAGACTCTTTAAATGACATCAATACATTAACATTTTCACTTTTAATCTCGGTTACTTGTCTTTATCTTTTATCTCATGCTTTGCGAAAAGCTATCACACACAACAAAATCAGACTAATGCATTACTATTTATTTTTATTTTTAAAATACTTGAACGTAAATAAATTTACTTTTCTACCAAGATTTCATAAATGATTGTGACATGAACTGAGTACGTATTTTTTGTTCTTGACATTTCTTAAGCTTTCAAACATACGTTGAAACTAAATTTTACTTTCTATAATGAAAAAAGTCATAGTGTCTGGAAGATCATTGTAAAATAATTTTATCCCATATATTTTTTCTCTGCCTTGGATCTTTCTTGGTAGGTCCTGTTGTTGGTTACTCCCCTTGTCCCACTTTTCATTCTCGCCCTTTATGAGACAGATCAACAGCGACAAATGCAACTGATCACTTGTTTCTTTTCTACTTATCTGTCAGTATTTCCTAAAGAGAAATAAACCTGAAACTCCTTTGTAGGTGACACACTTTGCTCAGGTAAAAATAATGGAGGAGTCCCTGTAGAACTCTAGTACTACGTTTTTTCTGTGAGGCACATCACAGAAATGATTATTAATTTCTAACTAATCTGCTCAGTTTTTTTACTCATGCACTTCCATTTTTCCATCTCATGAAGGTTTACAGAGACAGTCTGCTCTCAGGCACCCTGCTCTAGCCACGTTCCATTACTGACTAAACTGATGTCAGATTTGGACCAGAGCCTGGTATTATAGGAGGTGGCCTGAGGCTTGAGAGATCACCACCACCATGGCTGGGCTGAGGTCTCACACTGCCTTTCAGACATATTGTTGCTCTGAGTGTGTGCAGTCCAAGTTGCAATAAGAAATAGACTGGGAATATTATTTTCTTCATAATGTTTAATCTATGTACATTAATAAAGGATATGCTCCATATATCTACAAAATATACACCAACTGACTATCACATTATACACAAATAAGAATGAACAAATTTTAATTGAGTCAAAGTAATTTAGATTAACTTGAATAGAGAGTTTAATTTGTAAGATATAGGCATATATATATATATATATATATTTGTAGTAGTTTCTGGGATTAATACACAGTCTCATTGCTGGCATTAAAAATGAAGGTTATCCATTTTAGAAGAGCAAGCATATGGTGCTCTTTCAGAAGGCAGACTGTAGTGTGTTGCTTATTGTGAGTACTGATTTCATTTCATTATTTAACCACTTATAAGAAAATATAAACCACAGCCTGGATATGCAAGTCAGTTTTTCAATGGTACTGTTATTACCCAGGATGTACAGAGCTCTGGGTTTAATCTCTGGTCAAATAAATGAATAAAAAAAATAGGCAGGCTCTGAGAGAAAGCCTTTCAGAGAAACTACATTGGGGAAGAAATTCAGACATACCACTAATAAGCCACTAATCATTGCAAAAGATAAAATATATTGAGTAAAATTTTAAGAAAGTTGAGAAGAAAAATATAAACAGACATATATATATATATATATATATATATATATATATATCCATAATTTCAATATTCAGATAATATGATCAACTTTCTTATTAAATGATAAAATTTGAAAATAATTAAGTCTAAATATTTCCCATTTATATGTATCTATGATCACAACTGTCAAAAAAATTATATCTTTTATAATTATTTATTTTATATTGTTTTGATTACTAGTGTATACATTTCTAAAATATATACACTCATGTACTGAGTTTTGTTCTTTGATATGTACTAATAGTGTTGTCCTAATGTGTTTTAATTAAAAATGATAGAGAAGGTTTATAGTTAAGTTGATTTCAAATATTTACCCGAATATTCCTGGCTTGAAAATAAATTTTCTAGAAAGAAGTAAATTTCAAAAGTCAATAATACAAGAGGGTAGAAGAACACACTTAAGGAGAGGAGAGTGGTAGAGTGGAGATATGATTTCATAAGATTTAAATATGGTTATATAAAAAAATAAAAGTAGATATATGTGAAAGAAAAAAGAAAGGAGAGAATAAAAGTAGAAAAGGAAAAAGGAAGGAAGGAAAGGAGGAGAGGGAACAAGAAAAGGAGGAAAACAAAAGGAAAGGAGGCAGAAGGGAAAGGAAAGAAGAGCAAGAAAAAGACTAGAAAGATATAGTGGAAAATAGGAAAACCTTCAAGCAATAAATATAGTAAACTGCTGTGAAGACAATGTTAAAATAGGGCATAGAAAAAGATTCATTTGGAGTAAAAGTAAACAAAAGTGGAAGGCAGTATAATCATCTTTCTTTTGAGTAGCTTTTCTTGGCACTGTCTCTTACCCAGAGGTCACAATGATCTAAAAATATTTAATAGAAAATTTCAGGTATAAACAGTTCATGAGTCTTACATTTCATGTTGTCTAAGGAGCGTTATGGAATCTCGCCCTCAAGCAGGAGGACCGGGAATGTGGATCACCCTCTGTCACTGTGTCTCCATCCTGTGACCGGCTCACCTGTTCATTGTTGCCTCTTGATATGTCATTGGTGTCCAAGTCACCTTTACTTTGCTTAATACTGTCCTCAAATTGCAAATGTACTAGTTCTGGCAAATGTGCTTTATTAGAGAGAAAACATGAAGATTCCTTACACCTAAGAAAGTAGTTGTATGTCGAGGTTACCAAGATCTATATTAGCAGTGAGTCTACTATCTGAGAAATGGTGAAGAAAGAAAAAGAAATTTGTGCTGATTTTGCTATTGTTCCCAAACTGAAAAAATTATGGCTACTGTGTCTAACAAATTCTTAGGAATGATGAAAAGACGTTCAATTCATTTATGTATATGTAGGAAAAAAAAACATAATATGTGTAGTGCTGGTATTACTCATGGGCTCATACATCTCCGAGGGGGCACCGAGATAATCTTTTGTGGAGAAGGAGAGGGCAATGTATCAGAACAGTTGTTGGTGGTATAAAAAACAGAAATAGGGCTTGCAAACTCCCACAGTGTGTTGTCATAGGATTTTACTCAGAGATCCAAAGAAAAAAATTGAAAGGGAATGATGCAAACTGCCAAAAATCTAAGAACAAGAAACTAAATTACTAAAATGAGAAGGGACTAGTTTACAGTATAACAATAGTTAGTAATTTGCTTTCTTATCAAAGAGAACCT
This sequence comes from Petromus typicus, assembly GCA_004026965.1. NCBI lineage: Eukaryota > Metazoa > Chordata > Mammalia > Rodentia > Petromuridae > Petromus > Petromus typicus. The sequence continues at coordinate 33,791 of PVIR01009200.1, read as the reverse complement.
TTATGTGAAAACTATAAGCATATTAGTTATTGTTTTCTAAAGGCATCTATTTAAGAAAGAAAATTCTTTAAACTTACTTTCAAAGCAGAAGGTAGCTAGGCACACATCTGTAATCACAGCACTTGAGTGACTGAGGCAGAAGGACTGCCATGAGTTCAAGGCCAACATGAGCTACACAGTGAGCTCAAGGATAGCCTGAACTACAAAGCAAGACACTGTCTCAAAAATAAAAATAGTATCTAGATTAATATTTGCTATGACAGAAGGAACTCTAGGAAACTGTAATTTTTTTTCTTGTCACTGGAATATGTTCATTAATTATGTAGCTCAGTGATATGTATTTAAAATGAGAAATGTCATCCTTTTGCAAGAATTTGCCAATTCCTGAAGCTAAACATATAATGAGAGACTGGTTCCAACATGTTTATTTTCTGCAAAGATGACACAATTTGTAGCTGATATAAATCCAGGGGTACAAAATAAAATATGTAAGTCAGGAAAATATTGGTAAAGGAAAAGTAGTCATTGATATCTGAATGGCAATAACTCACCAAAAGTCTCTCAGAAGTTTATTACTTCCAGAGTCTAATGATTTTAATTGACCATCAAGGAGCTAAGAACTTCGTAAGAGTATAAACAGAGAATTTATACTTGAAAGGAAAGAATAAATGACGTTACATCAATTATAAATAGTTCCAGATCTAGGAAAGAAAAGCTAGAATGAAGTTCATACTTTTACAAGTAAGGGGCAGGAATAATTTTTGTGAATTTAGCTACATTTTTCTTATGGAGATGTCAGAAAATCATTATAATGCTTTATGCTTTGCACAACATAATAGGGATGTATTTATCATCAATTTTCTGTTCTTTACATGTCATTTGAATAGTGTATAACAGATTTTCACACATAAGTAGGATACATGATCATTTACTCAAAGAAATACATGAAAGCTATTTTTTAAAAAAAGATACATCTGCCAGAATGATATATTCTGAGGACTGACAATCCATGTTGGTCCTTCCCTCTTAGGAAATAAACATTTCCAGTGTCATTTGCTCAGTCTTATGCCACTGAACAGAACTATTTACCTCTTCATTCCTTCATCAATAAAATGAGACTGCTGAATGTGAAAATACCCTACTGGATTCATCACTATACTGTCATCTGATGCCTACACCAGAGGATCACACAACTTTAGACACACATTTTCATAGATTATTTTCCAGGATCTTAGATAATTTCCTGTTCCATCCCCTGGAGTCTTTCCATTTCTTACAGGACATAAACTGACTGCCTCTTTTCACAAGGCAGCTTTATAGCAGGTGACCAGCATTCAATGTCTTCTCAAAAAATGCCATGTGAGAAACGCCATTCTTGAATAATTGTGTGTGACTCTCAGTAGACTCCATCCCCAAGGAAAGAACCATAAAAGTTGGAAATTTAAAAATGGCCAGCCATCAGTTGTTTCTGAAAATTGTCATCATGCCATGTGGTAAATAAAATTTTACTTAAGAAAGTCAATTATAGCATTGATCATCTAATTATTATCTTAATCCTTTATTTTAGAACAAATTCAAGAACTATAACTGCAAGATGTGAAGTACTGCAATGAAATGAATTCTAAAAATATGTAATATTGAAGAAGACAGTGGATAGTTAAGCAAATCACTGAATAAAAATGCAGAGATGAGATATTTACATGGGTTGAGTGAGTTTGCCAGTAACTTGTCTTATTTCCTTTATCCTTCTGACTTGGAATCACATTGTATCAATGGACAATAAATTTGCCATTCTGCAGCCTTCTTATCTACAACATTAAAAAGCTATCCAGTTCTCACTTATTTTATTGTTGCTACAGCAGCCACGCAAAAAGGGACCAAAGTCAATTTCTATTTAATCTGGCCTGCTGTAAATATAAACCCTTGCTTGACAAGCAACCTAGACATCGTTATCTTTTTCAGACACTATGAAATCCCCATCCTTAACAGCTTGCAAGGATCAGAATAAAAATATCACATAAAAATTTCATGTTCACAGGAAGATGAAGTTCAATTATAATAAATGTAATATCTACCGCCTAAGAGACAGGATGTAAGCAGGCAACCGTGACTCAAGGGAATAATATCTAAAATCAGATATAAAAACAGTCATAAAACAAGAATTATTATAAAAAGGAACAAAGATAAGTTTTCAGCATTGTAGATACTCTCAAATATGATCTAAATATTTATTTTGAGTTTCAACTCTATGATAAAAAATATTTCCTATAATTTATAAATATATTATCTAAAATATTTAATAAGTCATTACTATACTTTTTGGTAATAAGCTTTAAGCTTTTAATTTTAACAAACACATTAAATTTTACATATTGATGGAATAACTAATGACTAATACTTTTGATGAACATAACAAAATTGCCAAAGTTTGACATATGAACATTTCCTCAGATGTGAGACTTCTAGTAAACAATCTTAGTTTATTTTGGTAAGTTGCTTTCCTTTCCATATGTTTTTCTTTCATAATAATGCTATGGGGGAAAGAGCAACAAACTCTTGAGCTAAAAACAAAAACTCCAGTTAAAGCAGAAATTACATTTTCATTTAATCATCAGAAAAAGCTGTGATCCTCAGTTATAAAAACACTGGCTGCGGAATTCAACTTCCATAACTTAGCAATTCAAAAACCAGATCTCAAAGCTTCAGACAAATGTCAATCAGGTGTCATAAGATCTTGAAGGAAAAAAATATGTGTGCACTATTTGTTTTCTGCTAATTGAAAATGTTGCCAGATTTGTTACAAAAACGTTGTTTTCATTACATTTATCATTAACTTATCAAAATCATATACCACTTGATAAAGTTGCCATCACCTCAATTATAGCAAAAGGATACTTTAATGTACATTAGATATGCTTTCTCTGTATTTCCATGTAGATTAAGAAAGCTCATAGTAAGGATGAATAGATAACTTGAAGTGTTCATTCAAAATCATCTTTTCACAGATTTACAAAAAAAAAAAAATAGCTTATGGCAGAATCAGAAACCCTTGGCTAGACAGACCAAGGTGTGGAATTATTTGTAGTTTGATAGATTTCTTCAGATCCAATTACCAGTTAGACTCAACAATTTAAGGAGAATTAATTCTCCTCCAATATAATTTTTGTAGACTTTGATTTTTCTTACAATTAAGTATTACTGATAAAAGCTATTTCATTTTATTATCATTTTAGTGGAAGAAATAAAACTAGCTATTTTTTTCACAGATATGTGTTTATGTATGTGGCTGAATGTGCAGAAAAAAGTGAGACATTGTATGTCATTCATTATGTTTTACTTTCATTTATCTTAAAAATTATTCTTGCTATCTGAACTAGTATCTGAACTAGGGTCTGAACTAGTATCAGTACTAAATTGATGCTAAGTGCTTGAAACATGGTTATAGTGTCCTTGTCTTACACCTGAATACATCCTGTGTATGTGCCGAATTGAGCTGCCTCTTCTCCAGTAACTATGCTCCTGAGGACAGGCTCCGTGACTTTTCTGGAAGAGAGTGGGTATGCCTTCTCAGCGCTCTTGTCTCACTAGCTCCTCTCCTTAGCGTGCTCTTTCCATGGACCACATACTGATTTTTTATTTTCTCTCCAGTGATTCTCTCTCCTGAAAACTAATCAGTGTGACCTGCCTACCACATTGATCACCTCAACACACATTCACCAGCCTCTCCTTCCTTCCTCATTTGTTTTGTCTTTCTTCATAGTGTGTCCATCATTGTACTGTTTTATTTAGTGTTTTCACACTAGAACACCCGTGTGTAAGCTCCATGAACATTGGGTTATTTTTTATTCAATATTTATTGGTACATTATATATGCACATCATGATTGCACTCAACGTTGAGAATTTGCACCAGTATATGACACAACATAATTCTCATTTTCCTCATTCCCTTACCCGTCCCACAACATCCACCCCTATATACATAAGCTTTGTTTCCTTTTTATTAACTGTCACATTATTTTCACTCTCCTTACTTACCCCTACACCCTATTTCCCTTTGAATATTTTCCATTTCACAATATCTACCATATGTTCTAGAACTCATTTATATTTTCATTTTCTCATACCAGAAAAAATATATGATATTGACACATCTGTGACCTATTTTTTTTCACTTATGAGTATAGGGCTGGCATTGGACATCAACACACCCTGGTAACTGTGCTTCATCAAGTAGCTGATTTGTATTCATTTTAGACAAGGCACGCTTACAATCTCAGGTCAGGTGTGGAAAGCTTCTATAACTACCAAGATTCTGTATATTTGAAACCAGTCTTTGCTTATGTTTCAGCACTTAGGCTCCATTACTTCCTTAGGCCAGCTTGAGTCTCTCCTCAGTGTCTCTGAGCATCTCCCACTTTCCACGTACTTTCCGCTTCCTCGGCAGCCCTCCACAAACTCCGCTGTAACATTTCTCCGCGCCGTGCTACTGTTTCCCACGTCAGTGAACCTGTACTCAGTTAGTGTCTCACATCATTTGCTGCTCTGAAATTTAGGCTATACATCAAATTGTTTTGCTAATCTCCATTTTACACCTCTTTGAGTGAATATATGTAGGTGAGGTAACAGAGGATAAAATGACAACTATACAACTGAAGTGAATTCCAAAGGAAGAACTGATTTACATACACATTATCATTTTACCATGTCTGATGCACTAGCAAACATTGATTTCTAGAAATTCGAATGGACAATACAATCCTTTTTATATGCTACAGCCTGGAAGGCTCTAAATGCTTTTCTTAATATCTAAAGATATTGTGTGAAAGATCAAGCTGAGCATGACTCAATATGTTCATTGATCCTTTCCAAATTCTTTCTCTCCATTGCATTCTGATCAATAAACTCTCTATGTTAACTTTGAAATTTCCAAATAAGAGCAAACCACATTTTTGTAGTGGTTTCAATAAGGTCCTGTAGTTAATTATCACATTGTTCAGTTTTATTTTCCTTTCTTCCACAGTGTAATTATTGAAAAAGATTGATGATATCAGTCATATTACATTGAACTGAAGATACTGCTTCAGAGAGAGAACCATTTTGATGCCAGGATCTCTTCACTACCTTCTTCCTTCTTATTTGTAGCTGTGTAATTTTTGTCCAAATTGATTGAGTGGACATCAGGAGTCTACAAATTTTACTTAATGAACAATAGATAATAGCTGTCTATGGAACAATGGCCTCGAAACATTTTGTTGCCACCAAATATTACCAAATTACCAAGATATTTCTGATCTAGTTGCTCTCTCAAATGCAACAAGAACAATTTGTTTTGTGTGAAGTTTAGTAGCATATCCTCTTGGGCAATCTTCGTTTTCAACTGTCTTTCAACAATCCTTAAATTATAATCACATTATCTCTCAGGGATTTCTTTTTGAAAAACAGAATTAAGAGTATAATTATGTGTTCACTTTGACTACAAATATTTTGGGATTCTCAAAACACTATACTGTAAGTTGTATGGAACACAAAGACACTATGCAGTGTTCGTGTACACAAATAATTTCTTATATTACTCAGAAGTTAAGAGATTTATAAAGAAAAGAATGTAAAAAGCAAGAGTTGAATTAGATTATGCAGGTAAGGGTTTTAATAATTCACATGATGAAATAACTAAATCACTCAGCCATTTAAAATCATCTTTGAGTTACACCAGAGGCCAGACAGAATTAGGAGGCTGCCTATAGACCAGAATAAGTGTAATAAATAACATAGATAAGTACACTGGAAGGACAGCTACATTTGAATAGTTAGAAAGGAGTGAAATTCATATTTCAGGATGAGGACTGGAAGAAGTAGATGGTATATAATTCACACAAAGGGCAGTACATAGACATTTAATTGGAATAAAAACCACTTATGATATTTTACATGATAAATCTAGAATGATTTTAAATAAATATACCTATAGGTTCTTAGATTTTCACTGATATAGTCTTATACTTCTTATTATTCTCCTAAAGCAAGTTGTGTCATATTCTGGTACAAGCTCTCAATGTTGAATGCAATAATGATGTGTATTCATCATGTACCAATAAAAACTTGAATAAAAAAACAAATTAACTCATAAGTAGAAATGATTCCTAAGTCTATTATAAATTTGAACTTTAATTCTTTACTTACTTATTTTTTTTCAGTACTAGGAGTTGAATCTAGAAGCTCTGCACTAGGCCACATTCCCCATTCCTTTTACACAATTTCAAATTTTTCTCCCCTCTGTCTCTGTCACCGGTCTCTGATCTCTGTCTCAGCCTGTTTGTCTGTCTCTGTCCCCTTGTCTGTCTCTGTCTGTCTCTGTCTGTCTCTGTCTCTCTCTCTCTCTCTCTCTCTCTCTCTCTTTCTCTCTCTCTCTCATTGTCTGTTTCTTGCCAGGATCTCACTAAGTCATACTCTTTATCCTGCTGCCTTCATCTCCAGGAGTGCTGGGTTTGCAGGCACAGACCCCCATACCTGGCAAAGCAGGAACTTGTAAAATACATAGGAGGACGTCTATGTGAGGGACAAGCATCAGGAACTAAGCCCAATGGGTAAACACAATCTACCACACACTTCTGTGAAACTCAAGGTTGAACTCCACAGTGAACTGAATGATGGACAGAGGCTCATAGCATTCATGGGGGATTGTTAGCTGATTACAGTAGACACCAAGATGTGCAAATATTCATATGCCCCTATATAAAATTTCATAGTCTCTTGTTCACATACTCCTGTTCATTAGAAATTGTCTAATTAGAAATTATTATTAGAAATTATATCTAATATCTAACACAGTGAGGAGGATTCCCCAGTGAAGGCATCCTGCCCTGTGAAATGAGAGTCTGTGGAGAGTGAGGGAGGTTTCTGTAAGGTGCCATCAGCTCATACAGGGAAACAGGAGTGAGCTTGTCTAGGGCAACAGGAAGCTAGTTGTTTATCATGAAATTTAAATTATAACTGTACACCTTCAAATCATTATAATGCAAGATCTGCACTGTTGAATTTTGCTTTATTGCTTGTTTTGTTTACTATTTACCTTCCTTCTCAATTTTTTTCTTTCTCCCATTTATACATTAACATATACCTATAGTTATAGATGGAAAAAATATATATGATCCACACTTATGATGTGTAAATATAAATTTTTTCTTTATCTCTCACGACTTGGAGTATCTGGGGTGCTTTGTATACCAATAACAATAAGATGCATTTAAATGGAGATAGAGGACTCTTAATTTTATTTCCATTAAGAGGAAATATCCATTATGGATAAGTGGATAATTCAATAATAAGTGATGTAAGATATAAAAGGGTAAGGAATAGTATTTTTTTATCTCTAGTTTTTCATTTATTTAAAAAATTGCACTACACCTTTTGACCCATCTTTATAAATTGAGAGATTAATATAAAGAATTACAATTTCTAGTTTGGGATTTGAATGAATTACTACTGTTTCTTAGGCTGGTTATGACTCATTGACACTAGATGTTATTAAAAATCATATTTTATCTGAACTACCTATTACACAGAAGCCTGTAATAGGAGAACATGTGTGGAACAACTTAGTTTGCATCTACTTGTGTACTGAAGGTAATTATTTAGTCAAGGATCTTATATTCAAGACATTGACATTAATACATTGATAGAACTGAAGGTTAGATTATTGCTATTGGCATGATCTCATGTTTCACAAAATATATCAGGAGTCAGGTTTTATTTCCCTGTCTGAATTCTAGTTTACTGACTTATTCCACATTCATAAACCACATTCTCCCACCTCTAGTCACAGTTTTCATGGCTGTTTCGACTGAGCTGCCCTGACTCTTGTGAGGACCATGCCCAAAGGAGCACATGGAAAAGCATGAGTAATTCCATCTGTTCTCCTTAGCCACAAAGTAAATAGATTCAGCAACCGATTCATCATTGTTCACAACATTTCTCCTCTTCCTTCATGAGGTGTTCTATTAGTATAAAAATCTATTAATTATGAAGTGCTTAAAATAAGCAAAATCTTCTGTGATGGGCAGCAAGAAAGGAATGTCCATAAAATATAAACCAATTGATCTTATTCTAAATATGTTAAGAAAAACAGCAGTTTGTGAACTTCAGCTAGGAACACAATATGTTCAGTGACAGAATTAACAATAGTCACAGAGTAGGCGAGTTGGATATTGGAAAAAAAAAGACATCGGAAAACAGTGTCATACTAAATCTTGGAAATTATAAGTAAAAGGAACCAACATAGAAAAAAATTACTACAATGGCATTCCACATCTTATTTGGGTGGCAAGTACATCTGAGACCATTAAAAATGACATCTAGAAGGTTTTATTTCAATCATTGTCTAAAAGATTTGGAATTCTAAATCAGGGTATTTAAACTTCTAATGACTACCAGAAGCTGTTCATATGATGTAATTTATGTCCTATTTCCAAAGTTTGACATTTGTAACATATTTGGGATAAATCATTCACCAGAAAAGGAGAAATATTTGGATGCTTCTACAGTAGCTTAAATATAAAATATTGTAATTGAATGATGTTATTCACATATTAACAAAGAGAAAGATACAGAATGTGGTGAAGCTCACTCAACTGTAATACCGACACTTTGGGAACTGAGGCAGGAAGATAACAGCTCTAGTCCAACCTGCACCACTTATTGATTTAATGATTAATCAAAATTAAAGGGGTAGGACTGAAGATGAAGCTGAATGTGAAGGCCCTGGGTTGAATCCTCAGTGATATAAAAAAGGACTAAGCTAATTAACTGAAAACACAAAAGATAAACAGAACATAGCATTGGCTTTTAAGGAGAGTCTATGTGGTTATATTTGAAGCATGCACAGAATCTGTGTACTTGAATTATACTACCAAGGGACATTTGATTTAAAATGGTACAGTTTTGAGAGAGAGATAATGAATACAGTTTTGAATATTCCTGTTTAGTTGTAGTTCTTGGAATATGATGCTCTGACTATTCTTATACAACAATGCCTTTCTATAGACAGCACCTCTACTTGTTCCTTACCTGGGAAGTTATGGTTTCCAAGCTTATTTTCCACAAGAAATACAGATTATCCTAAGCTGTTGGAAATGTCTCATCACTAAAATGCATGGCAGAAGTTGATGAGGTAGCTGAAATTCAGATATTTCTCTTGAGTGATTACAAAAAGCTGATGAAAACATAATTATCTACTTCTAAGCTACTTCAAAAAATAAAACAATTATATTTGTTATTATAGAAAAAATTATTTAAAACACTTAAAGTGCTTTTGAGATTAAGCCTCAGAGTTGTTTATAAGAAGCATTATTATAATTTCATTATCAGGAAACTCAGAACAAATTTTTTTATATACATGTGAGTTTTAATATTATTAAACTTAATGATAGTTAACTATAATTTCTAAAAATATATAAATATATATTTGTAGTTTATTTTAGCATACATTTAAAGATTGTCCTATCAGCTCACAAAATGAAAACATAACTCAGTTTTATTTGAAAGTGTGTTTCCCCAGTCATTGCTATTCAGTCTTATTCCAAGTTTTTGTTCTAAAAACTATTACTTTCTGTTAGTAGTATTATGTTAAATAGGAAAGAACACATACTTCCAAAATTACTAAGAAATACTTTTTTTCAAAATTTCTAAATATTGTATTGAAATGTGAACATACAAAGACATGGTAGAATAAGTAACTTTCACATTTAGAAGCTTTTGATAATAATGAAAATGTTTACAAAACTATTTTATTCTGCCCTACTACATGAATATATAAAATATAACTGAGAACTTCATCACATGTATAATGTCTTACTGTGTCAGTTATTCAATTTTGGCTCATTCAAATCTAGGCCTATCAATTACTAAACTTATGACTTTGGGAAATTTACCATTCAATCTTTACTTTTGAGTTCCTGATATAAAAACGAAGATTATTACCACAGGAAATTATAACAATTAAATTAGATCATATTATGCTATGGCACTGTTATTATAATAAATATAATTAACATTAAATTTTTTTTGATGGTGGTGATGTTACGTCATTATTGCATAATACACGAGTAATTTTGTTTTGAGACAGGGTCTTACTCTGTAGTTCAGGTTGGCCCTGAGCTCACTAGGTAGCCCAGGCAAGCTTCATACTCACAACTGATAGGCTTTCAACCCTCCTGCTCTGAGGACTGGGATAACAGGCATCAGCCACCATGCCTGGCATGAGAATTTTTTCTAAGTTCTCTCGCCTTGATTTTTTTCAATAAATATTTAGGCTATCAGATTATAGTCTATATTTTAATTAGTGTACCTCCTCTACTGCTCACAAGTGGTATTATTGTTTTTGTGTAATTGTCTATAGGCTCTGATTCAAACTTGCAATTATCAAAGCCTGATATATCACTTTATACATCCATAATTTTCCTTAGAAGAATACTTAGAAACCATTGCTTCAACTCTATTGTATGAATTTATATTGATTTTACACAATTCAGATCAGTAATTTTGTTTTTAAAAAGAAACATAGGTATAACTGCATTGCCTTGCCCATAAATTTTACTTTCAAATTAAACTAAGGATTATTTCCCTGAAATAAAATCTATTTCCATGAATTTCTGATTCCAGTAAACTGCTTCTGAATCAAGTTGATACAGAAACATAACTATCTCGGAAAGGAACAGAAGAATAATGTCCTTTTGGGTGGAAATTGAGTGCTAATATACCTACTCTGTGCTCCGTTGGTGAGGTGGATGCTACCTGGCCTTTCCTATTGGAAGGAACACAGTCATCACATAAGAAATAATTGTAAACTGTGGCTGCCTTCTCAGGTTTGCTCCTGTTTAAAGGAGAAAGAATACTAGAATAACCTTGTTGGGTATAAATCACAGGACTTGATAGTGAAAGGGATTCTTGTTGATAGTTAAAACTCAAGTGAGTCTTTGATAATTTCAACATATGTGTAATCTTAAAATGTGCTTCTACTTACTCTTTTCTCTTATAAGAATATGTTACATGTTCTGGATTTTTCACTTGCTTTGTAATTTTGCTTATATTCCTGAATTTTTAATCAAAGAAACAGTAGATACTGAAGTGAATTATATTTCCCTCTGGAAAGTGTCTCCTTGTTTTTCTGTCGGACTTCCTACTCTCCTGTTGAATCAGTTTTCTGGAAGTCTCTGGGTAGCCCTAACCTGTCCAGCTTCACCACTGTAATATGTACTTATATATGCATTTGGAATATACATTATATATATATATATATGTTTGGAATATATATCTGGAATATATATTTATATATTTGGAATACATATTTTATATATCATTGGAATATATATTTTATATATATTTGGAATACATATTTTTCCCTTCACAGCTTGCTACAGTCAGAGTTCTGAAATTTCAGAAACTTTTTGTTGCTTCACAGAGTGGTCTGGACGTCCTACTCGCCCTTTCAGGTCACTGGGTCATGGGAAGCATCCCTTGATCTTCCACACTTCACAGTGGGAGATTTCTTTCAACAGCTGGGCTTCCAACTACAACACTCTAGAGTGTTGTGTCCAAATGACTTTGGAGTTGCTTGTCATAGTCTTTCTCTCTGGCCAGAGTACATGGTAGGAAGAACCTCCAACTCTATTGCTCCCCTCTCACCAGCAAAGTCTTGGAATGAAAGAATCTAGAATAGATCCACTAGGCTTCTCTCTTACCTATTTCTTGACTTGGGAAAAGGGCAGCTCTCATCTGGCTTAGGCCTGTTATACATCATGGGAGATCTTCCTCAGCTGGTCTGCTTCATTTCCTTTTCATGAACTTCATTTCAAATTATGTAAAAATTAATTACTAAAGGATTATTGAGTGTCTACAGACCAGTCCAGCCAGAGGATTGCCTTTGATATCATATCTACGAACACAACACCAGGGAGACTTCAAATACTCTGTTAGTTGGTCTCTACTTGTCCATCACCTTTACCTCATCTAATCCAACAGGGGAACTTCCATTTTCATTCTATCATGACCAAGAGCTCTGTCTTTGTATGACTGTGTGGACACTTTTTGATAATTTTAAGCATATTTATGGTGTCAGTTCTCTAATTATGCAATTATTGTACCAGTCTTACTTGAGAATAAGAAATTCAAGGCATGTATTTAGTCATTGTTTTATATCCAATTCGAGGTCAATTTATTGCATATGGCAGGTAAAGGAGTAAAGCAGAACAAAAGGAAAGTGAAATTGAAAAGGAAAGCAAGAGAAGGAGAAGATAGAAATTACACAAAATACAAAAAATATTACAAAATTTTTCAATATTTTAAAAAACTTTCAGGCTGAGTATTAAGAATTAAGAAGAAAACCTAATTTTTAATGCCTATAACATAGTCCCCAACAAAATGTATCATTTATTATCAAAGTAAAAACTTTCCAATAAACTAAATGTCATTGCAGAAGGAAAGCAATAGAGCTTAGGAATTAGGGCAACAGAGAAATCTTTAAAGAGAGAATCAATGCAACCAAAAAATGTCATGGTTTGTCAACCTTTAAGAGATAAGCAATAAAATCCTAACTCTGCGTTCTTTTATATCATCAGTCTGTTAACTTTTAATAATTTAAATGAGAACATAGAGAGGTAACGTTTGTCTAGTGGTTATTAAAACTGAAAGTAAGACAGATGAGAAAGTTCATGTAGGCTTGCTATGAATTTCACACACTTTTTATCATTACTTAACTTTCTATATATAAAATTGATGTTTTGAGTGGTTGGATATAAACAGAAATCAACTATTAAAACACCATTTATTTCACCTCTAGCTATGTTCACTAGTGTGATTTTCTTGGACACAGTGACAGTTTGTCCTTTGCCAATAGAAGTGGTGAAAGGTTATACCTCTCAATCAAAGTCATATTCTTTATATGCATGACATATTTAGCAAACACACCCTCACTTTTCTGAACCAAGTCATTAAATCCAGATTAAGTAATGATTCTATCTCCTTATTCCACTCATAGTGAATAAAAATTTTGGACTGAAGACAGGGAATTTTATTTTTCAACTCAAGACCTAAACTGAGGTACTAGTCATTTTTAATGTATCTTGAGACAGTATTTTACTAAGTAAAATTGCCCCATTGAAACTGAATTATTGATTTTCCTGCCTCAGTCTCTCAGTGTGATAGATATGTCACACGATCCAGACTGAGGATAGGTAACCTGTATTTAAAATATTACCAGGACTTTGAATGCTGGTCTCCTGGTTTTTGGTGTATTCAGGTTCTTGTCATTTCCTCTCGTCTTTCAACTGATGCTCAAACTCACTCTGTAGCTTTCTATTGCCCAAATTAATCATTATTTATAAAGTTAATTTGTGTATTTCACTTTTGATATGTTTAAGCATCATTATTACTGACACTACTGCCAGTTCCCAAGAATTCACATTTTGGCAAGACCCATTGGTACACAATTTCAGTGACTAATGAGGTGCATTTTCAATATAGTAGTTGCACAAATCACACCTGCACTAAATGAGGACTTGGTTCTTGACCCCACTAAAAATATCTTGAACAAAAAAACTGGCAAATTGGAAATTGGTTTCATATATCTACAAGTGAAATCACCAGCTGATTAATGCCTATGGAATCACATATTCTGTGTGGAGCTAACCATCAGCAATAAAGTCAGATATGAGGAGCTCCTGACCCAGAAGCCCTTGCTCCACACTGTGCTGCATCCCCAACAGTGGAACCAGTAGCTCAGGGAAGTGAACCTAAACCCATCAGGGGATTTTCCCTTTTCGAGCTAATTGCAGCACAGAATGGGATGCGTTTTCTCTGTTTCAATACTTCCTCCTAAAAAATGTGCATCTAATGGCCTACAGACAACAGCATAATTTTTAGGAGGAAGGAAGTAAATACTTCTATGCTATTTCATTATTATTATATGTCAAGACAGCAAGAATTATGACAATGAATCATTCAGTTTTGGTGTTCTAACTTAACATTTTCAAAAGCTCAGAACATCTTGAAGATGTCTGAAATTTTAAGTCTTCTGTCAATAAACACAGAGCTCAAAGATTAGTGTTAGCTCTCAGACACAAGTTATCAAAATGTATGAGATCAATATGGAAATGAGTTAAACTAAGAAATTACAAGAACCAACATAATGTCTTTTAAAAATAGGATAAATACGTGTAATATTTGAGAGGCATATCAAGCAGGGGACACTAGAAGAATGGAAACTATAAAATGCTATAAAGAAAGCATGAAGCAGACAACATAATCCTTTTTCTTCTTTAAATAAAGTTTATTGGTATATTTCCAGGTTACATTGAGATCACATCCCTCATTGAGAATATGATTCTTATTTTCTCTGTTCTCCTGCCCTCCCATTGGCCCATCTATATACACAGCTTTGTTTCCTTTTGTTTCCTTTTTACCATCCAATTTTTTTTTTTTCTTTTTTGCTCAGGGTGTTTTCTTTTGGCTCTAAGTGTGTCTGAGAGATCATTCGGTCTTTGATGACTCAGAATCACAATTTCCTGGTCAAAAAAGCATTTGGAAGGAACTTTTCCTTTATGTGTCATGAAACAGAATCATCAACCTGTGACGTGAATGAATAAATGAAAACACAATCAAGTAAACTACATCTAAAATATATAAACTGTTTTCTTCCTATTAACCAGAAGATGCAGGCTCATGAACAGGTGGAGAAGACTTGAAGGGGCTCTACAGTGACTTTTAATTTAGAAACACAAGCTGTCTGAAGCACAAGTTGAGAATAAAGGTTGGAAAAGAACAGTTATAGTTTGTATGGCTAACCCTGCACTAGAACCAGCTAGTCGAAATTGTGGAAGCTTATTAGAAAGGACAGTTCGACTTCGATCAGAGAGTACAAAATCACAACCAGCACTCATTTATTTTCACTCACTGTAATTCAGTTCCATTGATAGGTAGATGTCCTTCCATGCGGTTACTCAAATTCCACCACTTTACAGCACGTTCCTCCACTGAGTCCTTGACATTCATTTAATTTTGACAATAAATTGTTGAAAGTCACTGTAAAACTGGTCTCTGTGGGCCGGCTGGTTGTAGAAGTGGAGTAAAAGACTTTTGCCTCATGTTTGTGGATTCACATAACTAATAGAAGGAGGGAAATATTTGGCTTATGATCAGAAGAAAGAGCAAAATAATTTCATACAAATATATCTAATTAGCAGCAGGGAGAAAGTCATACTGAAAGTTTCTTACTTGTGCATCTTTATGAGACAAGTATTGAATTTGATGAGTTAATCCAAAAAATGCTACATTTGAAATCACGTCTCAAAGATAAATTGCTTCATATGAACATATAATTGTATTCCAATATGTGGTTTCCATATTCTCTTTGGATATCAAGACCAGTGGTTTACATGGTGTCATTTTATTGAATAGTTCTTTGGTAAGAAAAAAAAATAGTTTTCATAGGCATGGAAGGCTAATAAATATAGTTCCATTATATCAGTTAAAGATAGTGGCTTAATGATTTTCCAGTGAACTTCAATAAATCTCCAAATTTTGAAAACTGTTTTACCTCTTTTTAAAGTCAGAAAAATCACTTTTAAATATATAAATAAGTTTAAGTATGGTTTTACTGAAGATAACAAGGAAATCGACTTCATATACAAGTTGCCCTCATTTTCAGTTGTTTGCATTTAGAGTAGTATATTTAGCATATTAGTAATAGTAACTAACCATTAGTCACCTGTTCCAAGACTAAGAAGTCATCTTTCTGGAAAATGCCTTTAGAATGCTATCTAAAATAAATAATGAGAGCTACCAGATTGTTTTCCTACTCCAAACACAGAAAAATTCATAAAATACAGTGATATATTTTCTTTCACTTAATTGGGATATGGGCAATTGTGTGACTATTTCCTGAAAGTTTAAAAAATTAACCAAAAAAGCTATGCTACCAGAAATCATAAAGTGTCAGAAATTAGGGGAAAATAAAAAAGTAGACAGAAAGTCATTATGCTTTGAGTGCTATGCTTTTTCACTTTTGTGTGGGTTATTTGAGTAAAGCTGTTCCTCTCAGCATTGTCTTGTGTGGTGTTGAAGGATAATTAAGAAAGGTCTAGACTCTGACATATGCAGATGTAACTATGAATCCCTACTGATGCTCAGTGACTTGAAAATGATCTTTCATCACCAGGCCTCTTTGTCTTCATTTGTAAAATTTTATGTGCAGAAGGAAGTTCCCAGGGCTGCAGACAGTTCGGTTTCAAAGCACTTGGAGAGATGGACAAGGGCCTGGCATCAAGCAAATGAAAAATTATAGGGATAAAACTAATCTATATTATTTCATAATATTAAGTCTGTCTCACTTCATGGTTTTTTAAATGCCTGATCAAGTCGTTGGTCTATTTTTCCTTATAAGTGCCAAAGAGAGTGCTGACAACTCTAGGACATTACTGCATGCAAAATGTCCATATTTTCACTGACAGAATCTCACATGACCTTACAAGAAGGCTCTCATGACATGTATTGTAGGGTAGGACCTTAGTGTTTCTGAAATCTTCAGTACCTACTGGAATCCCTGAACACACTCAGTGGTACCAGAAGAATTTGTTCATCACTCAGGTATGGTGGAGGGTTAAAAAAATTTCAATCTGTGCTTACCTCACAATATAAAGGAAGGTTTTCAGAGATCAGATGTGTTTTAGTTAAAGCAGATACAGCACCAAGCAGTGGATATTGCTGCTTGCAAAATAAAGAAAATGAGGAGGTAATCAATTTCCTCCAATCTTTAGTTTGCCCACCCACTTGATTTGAACCTGCATATTGTTTTTCCCAAAATTAATAGTTAAGGCCTCTTGTTACAACTCAAAAAGCATTACAATGTATACTCAATTTTGTGAATATTGAAAATGCCATCCTAAAAGATCTTCTGAGACATCCATATTTAAATTAACACCATTTTCTAGTGAAGCTAGCTAAATTAAATACAAAGAGATAAAAGAATTTCTGGTGAAATAGTTGTGTGATATAAGCTATAGTTAACTTTGTGCATTTTTTTTTCATTTATTTTACACAGTCTGCTCATTTGTTTCAAATAGAGACAGTCCAGTTTCGTTGTTCACTGTGAGCTCAATTTGATTTTACTTCCTTACTATGTTTGCTTGGCAGCTGTTTTTATGGAAATATAGTTGGTCATTAACACAGCTTTGCACGCCTTATAACTATGTTGTTTTTCATACAAAATAGACACTTGTAAAATAATTACAGATGGGAAATTATGCCCCATGGAATTTTTTCTTCATTACAAAATTATTCTGTTCTGATCATTTTATATCCACTACATTATAATAAGAGAACATGGGGGAAAATAAAACATTTCAGTTATGATAGCAATCTTTGAAGTACTTGTTCTTATAAAGTAAGGAGTGATTGGTTATACGTAAAAAGAGTCATTACAGAAAAGAGTACTGAAGTAAATTATTTTCAGTTCAGCTCTGTCTCACCACCCTTTCTGTTCTATAAAAATAGCCACATACAGGCTCCTGATAAAGATCCTGGGCTATGTAGTCATGGTCTGGGCAAAGAGTACCCAGCTCAGTGATGACAGGAAATGTTGTTGGTTGATCGTTTCGCTTTATTTGTTTGTTTTTTATTTAGTTTGTTGTTTTTGTCACTGTGTCCATTGTTTCATTTCATGCTCTGGTAGAAAAAACTCAGTTTGAACATTCTTCCTGCATTATCCCATCCAGGTCCTTTTCCTACCCTCCTCACTCTGTTCTGTTCCCCTAGGAAATGCAGCTGACTGCATTTGCTGTAATCCTTCGTCTCCTGACTATTGAAGTTAGCAAATAGTAAACAATAGCACGTGATTTAGGAGCAGGAAAGAAGAGAAGACAAGGACCCCCCAATCTTCTCACTGCCATTCTTCACATGATAGAACCTGCAAAGGATGATGGAAGTCATTAGCTCCCTCTGGGCAACCTCCTGCAGAGTTCTCTGCTTTGTAGGTGCTGAGAATCCTTCCTCCACCTTAGTCTTTGTTCTTTCAAAAGCCTAAAATGGTTAATGGCTTCAAATTCCAGCTACTTGTGGAATCCCCCTTCCCCTGTTGTTACCTTGCTTTGTCCACAACCACTTGAATGGTTACCATCCCCATTTTTATCAGTTCAGTTTTTGTGGAGATAGATAGATAGATAGGATTCAGACCCTAGAGAGTGATACACGATTAGGACCAGTAACTAATTTTTGATGAGACAGAACTCACTCGGAATCATTTAATTTCCTTTCAAATATCTGTTTCTGTATGTTTTACCCTGACAACATCTATAATGGGTTATCTAGAATCTAAGCATTGAGATGAATCAGCAAGAATATAAGTTTGTGGTTGATATTTACCTTATTTTGATTTGTTTCTAATGTATTTTAAAATTTAAATCATTTCTACTCTTATTCGTACAAGTTTACATTATGGAATGATTCTGTTCAAAGTAAGGGATTAGAACTTCATAATATCATGAGAAAATACAGAGTGGAAATGGAAGAAAAGAATAGAAAATAAAAAAATAAAACTTTTAAATTTCAATTATTGGAAATATTTACTTTAGTGTTTTCATTTTATCCTTTCAGTTTAAACGGAGAGTAGAGCCTGAACCCAGAGGGAATTCTATGTGTAAACATGTAATGTGCAGGTGTCTGCTTCACCTTACAAAGGCGTGTTCATGCTCAGCATTCATGCTTTGGGACTTTGAGACTCTACTGTAGTGCAAAGAAGTACATCTGCCTATTAGACATTCTTGCATGAATAGCCAACAATCCAAAACTAATTTGAATATATAAAATTTCCCTTTTCCTTTGTGTACTCTATTATTTTAGGTCTGGAGGTTTGCACTGAAGTAGCTTTTAGAAGAAGCTTTGCCACCACTTCTTTATATTAAGTCACTTCTTTTATCAAAGTTTTTTTCAGATCGTTTTCTTTACTAGTACATACTTTTGGTACATAATGCTTGTATTTCTCCTGGGTAACTGGTACATGGACATGATACATGTTACTTTTCTTTTTCTCATCCTTTTTCCTTTTCCTCCCTCCCCTTTCCACCCCTCTCTTGATCCCGTTCCTTTTTTGGCCCACGTTTGCAGTACATACTATTCACATTGCTTGTGTGGGGTTAGTGCTTATACATAACACCTCTTGATTTCTTTTTTTCATTTTTTTCCAGCCTCTACATCTTTTCTTCCATCACCTCTTCATCCCCTTCCCCTTTGAGAAAAATCTATCTCTCCACCACCTATCATTTTTATTTTGCTTTTTATTGATACTTTATATTTCTCATGTAAGAAAAACCATCAGATATTTAAGTTTGCATGTCTGACTTATCTCAATATTATGGCCTCCAAGTGCATCTATTTTCCTACAAAGGACTGAAGATTATTGGTCTTCATAATAGGGTAGTACTCTGTAATGAGGAAAACTCACATCTATTGCAACCATATGTATGTTAATGGATATATAGGCCCCTCCCCTGATTTAATTCCTAAGAAACATAAGGTAAATTCTCTATCTTTTGTCCATATATATATATATATATATATATATATATATTGCTTATATATATATATTGCTTATATATATATATTGCTTATATATATATCACTTATATATATTGCTTATTGCTTATATATATAATATATATTGCTTATATATATAATACATATAATATATATATATACTGCTTATATAATATATATATATATATATATTGCTTATATAATATATATAATATATATATTGCTTCACCCCTATCAGAACTGTTAATATTTTTGGAAAATATTATACAACTACTTTAAATCACAAAGAAAAATTAGAGCCCTTAAAACACACATTTGGCAGGATGTAAACACCATGCTGCAATTCAAAACAATAGGCAAATTCCTAAAAAATTAAAAATAGAATTATATGTGACCAAGAAATTCCACTTGTAGGTGTTGCTCTGCAGGACTGAGGTCATCATGCAGCAGAGCTGGCTGATCTCTCATGTTCCTTAGAACACTATACCTAATAGCTAAGTATTAAAAAAATCTAAATACTGCTACCATCCCTTCTCTCCTCCTTTCTTTCTTTTTACCCCTCTGACTTTTTAATTCTTCTCTTTTTAATAAAATGAGCAAAATATTCTTCACTTTGTTAATTGCTATAAGTCAAGCACTTTGAGACACAACCTGGTCCTATGAGGTGCTCACTGAGTTTTCACTAAATTAATTTGTAAATGTCTGAATTCCTCAGGTCTTTTGCTTTACCTGGATCTTTGCTTGTCTCTCTTATGGAGCCCTCGTTGCTCTCCTTGCAGAGCTGTCGTGGATACTTAGATGATGAGTTCATGAAAACCCTAATACAACTCAGTATCAATCCAGAAGTTACCTAGGTAGGGCCGAAGCAAAGTGATCAAAGCTGGACACACAGAATACACATCGATAGGAAGAGAACTTACAGAAAGTGCACTCAGACATTTTTAAAATTCAGGATTTCTTTTATATTTAGTAATAAAAATAGGGAAGGTGCCTGATGTGATTAAGCTTGATTTAAAGTTCTGGGTTTTAGATAATCAGAAAATTAGGAAAATTTTTTTGCAATTGTCTACTTAGAAGAGGCCAAGAGTATGTTTTTTAAAAACACATATTACAGATCATTGAAGCTGTACTGCTATTTCAGCATATAAATAAAGAGATATTAGGTCTGTGCGTCCAAAACCAAGTGATTTCATAGCTCTTTGTCAGCATCAGTGCTGTATACTACTGGATGCCGCTTCCGCCTGTGCACAACCCTCTACAAATCTCACGTCCTAATCTGGCGCAGAACCAGGGTCGCCATTAGCTCTCTCCTTCATTGTGTACTCCTGGGACGAGAGGACCTCCTGTGATCTGGTTTGAAAGGAAATCGAGACTTAACAGAGTATGTTCACGGGGTCTTCTGTTAAGAAACCAGAGACAAATGTCAGTTATCTGCAGCTTTTGGAACAGTTAATTTATGAAAAAAATTGCACAGCCTCTAAAAGATAAAAAGGAACACTTTATTTTTTTTTTTTTTTTTAGTTTCAGCCTCTGTAACACAGTATTTACACACTGGATATCTGTAAAAACATCTGTTAGGTTCCGGTGGTGGATTTAACTCAATGGTTCCAGCGCCTGCATTGCAAGCACAAGAGCAGAGGATCAATCCCCAGTAAAGACATACAGCAATGCCAGGAGTGGAGTCTCCCGCCCACTACCAGTCAGTACCACATACCACAGTGACAGGCGTGGTGGCTCACTCCTGTAATCCCAGCACTTGGGAGGCAGAGGCAGGAGGATTGCTGTGAATTCGAGGCTGGCTTGGGCTACATAGCGAATTCAGGTCCAGCCTGAACTAAAAAGCGAGACCTTGTCTCAAAACAAACAAAAATAACTATTAGACTTTATAAAAATATACTTCCTTTCCTTTTGGAAAACTAGATTTTTTTTTTCTTGAAGTCGAAATAATTGTAAGTAGAACAAATTATGCTGCTCCAAAAAGCCCATTCTTATGTGGTGTGTTTGCAGTTAGAGTACTAGACTGTTTTCACTTCAAGCTGTATTTTCAATTTTGTATTTAGATATACTTTGCTAACCCAGTTAAAAAAAAATCATGTATTTTCCCTGTGAGTTTTTGCTTTTAAGACAGAAAGTATTTCAAAAATAGAAAAAGGAATAATAGATAGCATCTTTATTTTTTATAACAAATTTGTTATCTAGCTAGAAAATTCCATTTTATATAATGTGAACTCCATCTATACATAGTTAAAAATAACAGGAGCAATTTAGTTTTGTAAGAACAAGTAATTACTAAAACAAGGTAAATGTGATTCTTTAAGCATACCTTATAGATTACATTTCATATTATATAAATGAATACTAGTTTTTTTCAGTTAGTATTTGATTTAAGCTACCATTTTTAGTTAAAAATAAAGTTTCATGTATGCCCATCTATAAATTACAGTTCTGATGGCTAATTTTGGGTAGAAAGTATCCTTGGGTAATATAAAAGCTCACATAAAACTAATACAAGCTATGGTTACCATTAAGCAGAAAGATATTATAAAAACAGAAAATATTGCTTATTTTATCCAATAATGCTAAAGGAATAATATAAGTATCATCATTATATGACTTCACAAATCCAGTTTCATTGTTTTATGCTTACACCATCATAACTTCAGAACAAACGTGAAATTACTATTATACTATTTCATAAAAAGTTAAGTTTTTCTCATAGGTATGAATGTCTTTAGATGTAAATGTTAACATAGTGGTTGGGTTTAGTAGTACATACTGATACAATTAAGTATGTAAAATAGAGTTAAATGTTTACACGAGAAGAGCAAAACTAATGAAACATTAGCTCAACCCCAGGGAGACTTAGGAACATTTCAGTAGGGTGTGTTGCTCAGCAGTCACCCATTGTCATATGTTCCACCTCATGTCTCTGGTTAGAGCTTCCTGTAAATGCAAAATTGAGCCATGCTCCCATAGATGCTTTCCTCCTGCAGTTCTGTGCTTCCCCTGGTCCTTTTACTACCATCACTCCATGAAACAGTGATATCCAACCAGTCATCACCCAGAGGCCACTCTCAACACTAAACTGAAGGCCACCCGCGACTAACATTCTCGTGGATGAAGCCTGGTAATGTATGTTGAAGCAGGAAGCTTTTCCTCTTGGTTGGCATTGTCAGGATCTCTCCATTGTCCCACATCTTCTGAACGGTCTCTTCTCTGGTCCACAGGTCAGACGGCATTATCAGGCACAACTTGGCTCAGTTTATGGATGCATTGTTTGTTCTGCTTCTGAAGTTTTCTCTAGAGAATAACATATCCTACTAGCACTTACCTTTAACATTTATAATAACATTCTTCTGTTGGATTATTTGTGTATCTCATTTTGACCTTGTTTAGTAAACTCGAGTTGGTTCAGCACGTAGATGAGGTAATGATCTTCCTCTTAGAGTTCCATCTATGTGCTTTTCCAAGGGGCTGTGAGATTTCATACAAATAAAGAGCTTAAGGATAATTACATCATATTTCTGAGAGAATGCCATGATAGTTACAGTTGTAACCTTATTGCAGCAAAGGAAAGACATGTGCACTGGAAGTAAGTGCTAGGAGTTGGACAATGCAAATTTCACACAAAGCACCCTCTAAGGGTTAAATATTCAAAAAAGACCAAAATATAGACAGAAATTCTAATTCTAAAGTGCGTTAGTAACTTTATAGCTCTGTGTACAATATTGCCATCTTTTCCTCAACTGATGAAATGTTAATTTTAATTCTTGGAACTTCTTCATGAAAACAACTATTAGAAAATAATTTTATGGTTGGCAATTACAAATGAAATTTATATTTCTTCTTAAATTTTCTATTTTTGCTTTTCTCTACCTGCATTTTTTTCTCCAAACCTGTGTTCATGCTGCTGAGAGGCCTTTAGTCTGTCAGTGGTTGTACATCTTTACAACTAGCACTTCATGTAAAGAGTAACTGTTATCTTCCTTGTTTAGGTGCTGACATGAGTTAATGTATATGGAAATGTGTGGACATTCATATTTAAAAAGATTTTATAAAGTTAAAAATGTAGAAATTAAATAATCTCTATTGGTATAAAAATATGCATGGACATAAATAAATATTTATAAAATTCTTGAACCAGTAGTCTAATGCTTTTATCATTTTCTAAATCACCAATTTTCTATAAAAATGTGTTATATTCTTTCTAAAAATGTGTTCTTTTCTAAAGTTCTTACTTATTCTTATCATTGCTAGCATTTCACCAATCTTAGCTTCATGGCTGGTAACTCCCCTCCTACATTCAGGGCTCCACGCATGTGCATAATCCCCGGTTCAAATTCTCTTGTTCCGAACAGGGTCTGCCATATTACCCCTCAGAAAGCAGTATTCATCTCTTAATTTAAGCATTTCTGCTAGTAAAATATCCATCCTTAGTCTTTGGTGGGGATCCTAGCTGTTTGAATCTTCAAACCTTTCTGACTCTTCTTTCTCTCCCTGCACTGATAAGTCACTCATATTAATATTAAACAAACTGAAATAATCTAACATAAAATCTGTTGACTATCAATTATAATTACAGCTGAAAGTTCAATTACTCTTTGTCATATTATATTAATATATTTGCTGATTTTACAGTATTGATATCTTTGGAATATGACTTCCAGTTGCTGAGAATTACTTTCTTACACTTTTTAATCTCTAACTCTCGGACTTTCATGCACTCATAGTTCATTTGTAGATTGATGTCTTACCAAAATTTCTAAATTTAAAAATCCACATGACAAACTTGGTGTTCAGAAATTTCTAATATTTTTCCAACTTTAGTAATTGCTATGTGATACCCCAAACTTTGTATTTGTGTATTTTGCTCGTTTTCTGAAGAAGACTGGCTACGAATTTACTACAAAATCTCACTGGAAATGAACGGCCAGTAGGGGCGATCTTCTCCTCCACCTTGACAACACTGGGCCATACAAATTAAGCTGTAAATGTCAGAATCTATTTTCTAGAGTTCATTTTTTTAAAGTTTCTCTTCCGTGGTACTGAAATTTAACAACCTGTGAGCCAAACAATAAACCTAAACCTTATAGGCAAAAGTAGCTTTCAAAGTAATGGAATTTTGGTATTGATATAATAAAACAGCATTATATTGTAGGAAGTTTTTATGATATTTTCGTAATACAGTATTTCATATTTGACATTTACAACTTATAACTGGAAGAACAAATTTATTTTAAGTTTCAACTAACATTGAATTTATATAGTTCAATTATACCTAAAATCAGACATTACTCTCTAAGTACAACTGACAAAATAACTTTCACAATCATTTATATAATCTAGAAGGAATACTTTGTAATAAAAATTTTATATGCTAATATTCTGAATGTTCCAAAACTGGCTATTTGTGAATGACTGAGGTTAAAAATATTTTTGAACAGTGATTTACTTGAGGGTATATTGATTCTATGGAGACTAAAAACATTTTGCTGTGCTTTCCTGATGAATACACCCTCATAGTAAGATGTCAGTTGCTTGACTGAATTTAATTTTAAGTGTTCTATCGAGTAGATGGAGACTCATGAATTGGAGAACATTATATAAATAATAGCTGTTAGCAATTTCTGGTACTTTACCAACAAGGAAATATATGGATGTAGACTGCTGGATCTGTGTTTAAGTCTATGTATATAGCTTCATAACTTACCTTTACCCATCAAAAATAATGTGTCCATTCTAAAAGTCATTGAGAATTAAATACATGCCCAGATGCTTAACAGATGCACATGTATTTTACTTGACTTAATGGCAGTAATTTATGAAATCAAAATTCATGAGTCTATGGTGTTTTAACTGATGAAAAACTAGAAACAAGTGATAATATAGATAAGCAATACACTTACACTCTCTTCTCTGTCTATAGTTGAAAGATTAGCCCTTACCTAACTGTTCTATTGTAAACATAGAAGATAAAATTGTTTTAATTAATTTTAATATTATTTTTAAAATATATCCATTATTCTTCAAATATTTTACTTTCTTATTCTCTATTCTTTCTTCTGAGGCACAAATCAGTCATTTTTTTGAATGTTAGACCATGAAATCTTTAGAATATTTTATTTCAGTCTTTTTTATGAACCTTCCTTTTAGTTCATTTGTTCTTCAACTATGGAATTTTAATATCACAGCATACCAATATTTAATTTCAGTTGAGACCCAAAATATTTTACTCTATCAAATTTTCCCCTATGGCTTTGGTTTTTCAATTTCTATAAACATTCCTACTATGTGTGATTGCCAATCAAGTTCAGTAAAAGAGTTATTTTTGTTTGAAGTGATGTGTTTTTCATTTCCTACTTTGAATTTCCTTCTTTTGGGGGTTTTATACCTCTTCTAGTATTTCTATATATTACCTCATTACATACACCTTTAAAAGTAGAAGCATATGCTTTATTTAGCATTTCTGTTATAATCCAATATCTGTGCCATTTTTCTTCTAATTTTATATCCTCTGAGTTACAAGTTTATTTACTTTCATGTACAGTCATTACTTGTATACTGGATATTGAAAAGTTCCCCTTCAGAGATTCAGAATTTTGTTACTTTTCTGTAATGATAATTTTTTCTACTAGGTTATTAAATTAGTCAGCTGTCACTTTGATAAGAGAGATACTTTTTTTTTTAAGGTTTTTTGAGACAGGGTCTCACTTTGTGGTTCAGGCTGGCCCTGAGCTCAGCCTCAAACTCACAGCACAGCAATCCTCCTGCCTCTGCCTCCCGAGTGCTGGGATTACAGGCGTGAGCCACCATGCCCAGCAGTGTGGTATGTGGTACTGGTTGCTGCTGGGGTGAGTCTCCACGCTCAATATTGTTATGTGGATACTGGGGATCAAACCTGGGCCCTTGCGCTTGCAAGACAGGTGCCGGAACCACTGAGCTAAATCCTTGGCCCAAGAGAGATACTTTTTAAGACGTATGTGTTTTGGTTTTACATTTATTTGTAGAGCAACTTCTTTCATCCTCAGTCTTCTTCCTTAAAATGGAATCTAAGACTTTTGCAGAACACTGAATTATTAAAATGTCTACTCTAATATGACAGAATTTCAACTCAAACATATGAATTTTTTTGAGAGAGGGTCTCACTTTTGTAGTTCAGGTTGGCCTTGAGCTCATTATGTAGCCCAGGGGGGCCTCAGACTCACAGCAATCCTCCTGCCTCTGCCTCCTGAGTGTTGAGATTACAGGAGTGAACCACCATGCCCAGCAAACATCTGAATTTTTAATACCTGCAACAACTCTCTGCTCTTCAGCAGTCATGCATTCCTGTTCTCTACATCCCTTGGAACTTTGATCTTTTTTGTGGCTATTGCAAAATAATATTTATAATAATATTTATAATAATTTTACTTATATTCCTTAAAATGAGATAAAACTCACATGTGCTTCAGTGGAGGAATGGGTAAATCACTTGATACATCCACACAACTGAATGTCATTCAGTGAACCAAAGAAATGAGGTGCAATGTGGAAATATTTGAATGTACAATATACAAATATGTAGAATATTTTAAGAAATCATCATATTTTATTAGGAATCCATGAAAAGAACTTACTAAAGAATAGGAAAACAATGCTGACCTAAGGAACTTTGAAGATGAATGGACAATAAAGAACCTAGAACAGAATGAATGAATAAATGCAAGGATTGCACTCTAGTAATGAAGTTACTTCCTATATGAATATAGAGGAACTACTTTAAATAGGCATGGCTTGTATAACAGAGTTCAATAATATGTAAATGTTTGGTGAGTCATTTTCTAGCTGATTGAGATCAGTAAGGGGAGAGTCTACAGTGATCTGAAGGGGAATGGATTAAGGGTTGGGAGTATCAGGAGGAACTCATATGACTTAATATAGACGAAGATAGTAATATACAAAACTATGTATACACACACACACACACACACACACACACACACATACCAGGGTTCTTTGGAAAAAGCTGTGATATGTAGACAAGCTTGGAGCATTTATAATGCCAGAAAAGAAAGAAGTGGTAAAATAAAATGAAGCACATAGACAAAGAAGAGAGAAAGAAGTGATAAGAGTACGTCAAAAGAATACAGAAGGCAGCAGAAAGAGTTCCCAATGGCTACAGCTAGAACTATTTAAATTAAAATTATAATACATAAATAATATAAAACAGGAGTATACAAATTAAGTTATGTGAGTAATACCAATACAGATAATAATTTAACAGACAAATGAACAGGGGTTGTCCCTGTTTTTTTGTATGAAAGAATCATAAATAATGTAAACACTCTACCTATAAAGTAATGGGGCATAACTCTTGATTGCTTAGATGTGGACCACACAGTTAATTTGTATTTTGAGTAGAGAATGAAAGAAGGAAAGGTGACTTCACAGAGCACAAATTTGATAAAAACTTCCACAAGCCAAGTACTCAGGGTGAACATTATCAAGGACAAGCCATGTACCTTTAATACAGAGAGAGTAGCACTTCCTCTTTGAGGTTAGCTTCCACAAAATCCAAAACATCAGTATAATAAGAAAACAGCCTAAGACAAACATAAAACAAGGAACAAGTACAAAGCCCCTGGTCAATAATCCTCCAAACTCTCAAAATCATTAAAAAACAAATAACAATTTTAGAGACTATTATTAGCAAAAATGTGTCTACAGAGATACTTTATTACTACTAAATGCAATGTACTAGTTTAGTTAGAAGCTAGGAAAAGAAAAAAATGGAGAAAAACTCAAGAATTCTAAATATGGTAGACACTTTAGCTGAGATGATGCATCACTAGTTTCAGTCATCATAGAAATAAAACAATGTTGTGAGATGGAAACTTGGTATAAGGTACATGGGAATTCTGTGCATTACCTTCTTACTTATTTTACCAGCCTGAAAGTATTCTAAAATAAAGCTTGTTTTAAAAATCTGATATCAAAATATTATAAAGCTAATATTTTAACTTCTATTTGAAAACACAATTTATTATTACTTTTGCATTAAATACTATCCAATCACCAAAGCATAGACTCAGAGAGATGCTTTATCTCTCTTATGTTTGCAATTTATAAATATATAGATTAATATGTCAATTGATGTATTTAAAAAGATCTGTAATTGTTCAACTTTGTTAAATGTTCCTCATCTTCCCTGTATAATAATACTTGTGTAGGAACCACGTATCAAAACAAAACAGAACAAAAAAGAAGCTAGGAAATTGATGTTGGGCATTATTGAGAAACAATACTTTATTATGCATGAATCTATTATGGTCCTGATAACAGAAGAAACGTTTGACAACCTAATTTTTTCTCTTATGCAAATGCTTCCTCTGCTTGTCTCCTTCTCGCACTCCAGCAGGTACTGTCTTCAATACTGGCAGCAGGATAATTCATAAACCTTCTGACCTTGGGCATTTATCTTCTCCCTCCTTAGGATTGGAGGCCAAGGGTGAGTTGCAGCTTTGGAGTCCCTTGGATTTCAGCAGTATTTATCACAAGAAGATGTGTGCAACCATGAATTGTATCACGGCTGCTCTGAGGACAGAGATCTGTTGGAAAAGGTGACAGTGTGACCCTTCATAATGTTGTCTATAATTTTTGTTTCTTTGTTCTATGTGGAGTTCTTCTAAGCAAGGCTACACAAAATAATTTTGCATATTGATCCCAACATGTAAACTCTTGGCCACAAGATATGTAAAAGCTTAGTATGAAAATTGAGCATATGCAATTAGAAATCTTCATTGATTTTGAAATTGCCATAATTGGCTGCTACTTTTACAAAAATATTTATCAACAAAGAATTGGAAGTGCGGATGTAATCTTTGATAACAGATAGGTTGGCAAACACTACTGTCAAGCAGAATGTCTAGGGGAGGTGACCCTGTTGCACAAATCTAATGAGCCATTGATCATGGTGAAAATCAAAGGCAGCATCTTCACCTTTTCCACAGTCTTACTTAAGATTTTATATATATTTTTAGACTTTTAAGAAGGCAGATTATTGACTAGATTCTTTTGTATCACCAGTGGGTCATTAATTACCAGACAAACAATCATATTAGCAACATCTTATGAACAATCTGTGGGAAACGTACAGCAGAATAGATACATTTCATCTTGAAAATGTTAAGGAAGAGGATAAAGTCAAGAAAGAACAGGAAGGTGAAATTGAATAGTGACTTTAAAATGAATTATACTTGTTTTTCATGGATTGATTTAAAATTATACAGGTATAATGGTGACAAGTGAAGTAATGTACTGGTTTTTCTACATAAGTCTGTGAACTGGAAACACAAAATAGTGATTGTTCTAGTCCTAATTATAATAAAACTATAAGTATGATACTTTCTTTGGAGAGTTTTTTTAAACTCAGGTAATTTGACTTTATTGCTAAAATCTATCATTCTGGACCATAAATATGTTTCTTTTTATATTTATTTTATAATTAAGTACATACATATAGTCATTTCTATTGTTTATAATCTCTCAAAATATTTGTATCTTCTAATATAAATTTCTAAATATATATTTTTCATTGTGATGCCACAGGACTCTTGCAAATGTAAACTAGCTCCTCTAAAGCCACTGTTGAATATGGCCTGAGTGTTCCCCAAAGCTTCATCTGTTAATTGCCATGTTTGATAATAAAATATGGAGAAATCAAGCCAAATATCACACTTAGAAGTATGACCTTGAGGAAGTGATCAGGGTCAGATAAAGTTATCAGGGTAAACCTGCATTCCTGAATGCTGGTGGCTTACCCTCTTTTTTTGAGTTTTTTATACATTCTGGATATCAGTTCTTTGTCTCAGAAGTAGATAGCAAAAATTATTTCCCATTCTGTAGGTTGTCTCTCACTTGGTTACTGTTTTCCTTTGATATGCAGAAGCTTTATTAGTGTGATATGATCCCTTTTGTTGATTCTCGGTATTACATCTTCCATAACTAAAGGTTTAGTTCAGAAAGTCAATGAAGAGATACTTCTGTTACTTGTTGCTTCCAGTAGAAGAGTAGACAACAACCTCAGCTGCTCAAAAACACTTGCATAATGAAGGGAGCTGCATAAGGATGGGCAGCAGCTGAGTTGGGCTGAGTGAGGGAGGCTCCATGTTGCTAATTCCCTGGGGAGCTCAACTTTGCCTCCAGACAAGCTTGAGTTTCCCTCACACAGTTAACAATTTTGCATTAGTGTCTTTATTCCTTATTGTTCTTTATAGATCATATATACACACATACGTGTAACTGGGGAGGGCAGAAACGATTTATCTAAAGCTCCTGGATGACTTCTGAAAAACAATTTGAGAAAAGAGAACAGAACAACTTTAGAAAAATTTCTAAGTAAGGTATAGAAAAAAACAATTTATCTAAAGTTGTTAGAGATTTCAATTATTTTGTCTTATTTTCCTGATTTACAGGGGTTAGTCCAATTTACTGATTATGCCTTTTCTATTTCTCTTTAAAATTGGAGTAGGGCCTATTTGAATGTCAGTGATCTAGGGAGAGAAAGTACTTTTTGAAATGGGAAATAAAGCAGGGAAGATTGGGCACTAAATCTTGAGTTTAGGAGTTGCCATGGCAACACCAATGACTTGGTTCTGAATGCAACTGTGAAAGAAATCCTGAGGGCATTAGAAAAAATGGAGACTAAGACACAGGAGAAAAGAAAGAGGAAGGGAAAACACCATGCTGAGGTTTACAGGTTGGATGGTAAGAAGAAAGTTAGGATTGTTGCTAAGCTTGATTCTAAAAGGAGTAAGCTATACCATACCTCACGGTATTGATTCAGTACTGGTTCAACAAAATATTAACTGTCTTTCATGTGCTAGATACAACACTAAATTTGAGCCTATAAATATGTTTTGTTTTTTTCTTTCTAAGCAGTAAGGACTTGGCCAACAAATATATTTATTTAACCTATAACAAATATTTAATGTGGTTCAAATGTTACTCTTGTCTAAGAAGTACCTGGTTCTGAAATTAGTTACTATGTAAGACCCCAAAATGTGTTTATCTTGCTGGCATTCATTTAATAAATCTGATTTATTAGCAGAACCATTCATAAATGTAGTTACTGATGTCACATATGTTTTAGCCAGTGGAGAGTCAAGGATGAATGAAATAGGCAAATTTTTCATATTATTTTACATAATCCCTATGAAGTCTCATCACAAGTTTACAATGAGTTAAAAAAAGACACTTAAAATAATCATCATATACATAGTTAATAGATGTGCCATCTATTAATCAAGGCTGTTGTATACTTCTTCCATCTCTTCTTTAGGTGATTATCATTTTTACTTTCTTATTGTCTTATTTTCTGGCCAAATCCAAAATGATTTAAATTATTCTGCTGGGCTCTTTGCACTTGATTATAAGATAGATTATAGATCTGGCCAGATTATAGATCTGGCCAAAAGTCCCCAACAGTATCCATACCACCACTGCAACATTAGATTGCCTTCAAATTTCACCTAGGGTACTACCCTTAAACTCGATTTCAGGTAAAGTCTCTAGATATGAGAATTTAAACAAAATGTCTCCCAATTAATAATACCCATTATCTGGAATCCAGAAGCCACTGTGGAAACCAACAGGAACCTCTCGGCCTTGATGTTTTTATTGGTAGGATGTCACTTAACCTTATGGTTTTCTGAGCTCTGACCAGAATGTCTCATCAAATACTGCCTAAAGTATTCCAGCTCTACTTTTTCAAATGGCATCTCCAAACATTATCTACCTCTTCCCCTTCCAACCAGCTAGTTTCAAAGGCTGCTAAACCATATGGTCAAGTACAGTCACAGCAATGACCTCATCTCTGCTACCAAATTCTATTCTGGTTTCTTTTCTTGTCTTTCTTTGTTTGTTTCTTTCT
This sequence comes from Petromus typicus, assembly GCA_004026965.1. Classification (NCBI taxonomy): domain Eukaryota; kingdom Metazoa; phylum Chordata; class Mammalia; order Rodentia; family Petromuridae; genus Petromus; species Petromus typicus. The sequence continues at coordinate 1,301 of PVIR01009200.1, read as the reverse complement.
TTCATTCTCTCTTTCTTTCTTTCTTTCTCTCTCTCTCTCACACACTTTCTTGCTTTCATTTTGGTGGTACTGGGGATAAAACTCAGGCCCTTGTACTTGAGAGGTAAGGGTGGTACCACTTAAGTTAAATCCCTGGTCCTCTTTCCTAATTTCTGAAACAAAATAACTGGCACTCACAAGTTAAGGAAGACAGGCTTACGTGGTTCATGGTCTGTAGAAGATTCAGTTCATCAGTTGCTGGCTCTGAGGAAGGGTGGCCTGGAAGACAAGCATCACGAGGGAGAAACGGTTCATTGTGGGAAGAAAGTACTAGAGTGGGCAATGGACCTATGCAGCTTCTTTCTGATCCCTTTATTTTTTAGCTACAGGGATTAGAGCCATGCCAACCCAATCAGTGGACTGATTTAATAACCACACAACCTTAATCCCAGCATCACACATTCTAAATTAAGCCACCTCTGGAAAAAAAAAAAAAAAAAAAAAAACCTATCTGTGCCTGCATGAGGCTTTCAGGAGACATCTAAATACAATCTATAACACTTACATATTAGCAGGAATGGTATGTATATGTGCTTTGGTTACATAGTTATAAGTGTGTGAGAGGAGTATAATATCTGAAAAAGGATATCCTTGTCAAAACCTGTTGATACAAAACTTATAGGTATATATTGCTATCACAACATTACCTCAATGACTTTAAATTTACCTTATGGATTTTCTTTCTTCTCACTGCCTCCAAATTATATGAATTAACCCTAACTTAATCCTGCTATCTTCATCTTTGAGTGAAATTAACTTTGTCATTTACATATATAATCACTATTTCATTCAATTAAATAGGCATTCAGTCTCTGCTGTATATAACTACTCAACTTATGCTAAGTACTTGGAGAGAACATAATAATCAATTCAAATTGAGGCTTTGCATACTAGCACTTGTTTTATTATTGCAAGAAAAAGGTTAAGATAGACATTAAATTATTAATTATGCAATTAATTATTTAAATAAAATTATGATGAGATACACAAAAGAGAAATAAGAACGCCAATACAGATTACATGGTAAGAGTCGATGAGTTTGAGACAGAGAGTGACAAAGTTCTTCACTGAAAAAATAATGTTTATTTAAAAATCATAAAGTAGCTAAGTGAAGATGTAGCAACCAGGGAGACAATAATCAAAACTCTGAGGGAGAAAAGAAAAAGTGGTGTTCATGGAAAGATTACACTGTAAATTTATACAAAGGAAAATATCGCTTTATACTTCCATTTAAAGCAAATAAACACATTCCACCCACCAAA
>PVIR01009199.1:0-54021 GCA_004026965.1 Petromus typicus | reverse complement strand
TCCTCTTTTTATGTGGGTGCTTAAGAAATTGCCAGAGAGAACAGTTCATTCGTTCAGTGTTTGATTCAATTGAATCATCTGAAACTGAGAATAAAAGCCTCTCAGGAGAAGATTCAGGTTGCAAAAACTACAAATCGTATCTTTTTGATTCAGGAGCTAGAGTATGTGGAGAAACTAGATAAAATAGGAGGTTGCCAGCTCTTGTTCTCACTTCTTCTTTTATAGTTTTAAAAACTGGAGGAAGGTAGCACCAGTTAGAAGAGAGAACCTGTTGTTTTGCAAATAATTTACAAGCATTTAATGTTAAGTGAGTGGAATAAAACTATATAAACTTGGTTTGCTTCCAATTAGGCAGTGGGAGCACATTTTGGTGGCCTACAAAGGTCTTAGGTAAAGGAATGTCGTTATAAATTTTAGATCTAGACCAGGGCTGGCTCTGTAGATGACTAGGAGTGAATGACATATGTTTATCTTCTCACATTATTAAAATTAATAGTGCAGGGCTGCTGTAGGGTCTGTGGTTCCTGGGTGTAACTCCTTTTTCCTTTCCTCTGAAAAGATTTTGTTGTTCAGCTGCCCGGGGACAGGGGAGGAGGTATAATGGCATAGCTACAGCTTTAATTACCGCCTCAAAACTTTTCTTTCACTTTGAATTTGCTTTTGTAGGCTTAAGGGGGACTTTAAGGAGCCTGGGCAAGTCTCATAAACTTCAAAAATAACTCCGGGTTTATGTATGGCTACCACACAGAGCATGGCTGCTGTCTCCTTTGGGTTACAGGTCCAAGTGAGTCATAAACCAGAAGCTGGAAGCCATTAACGTCGAAGGCTGTTGGTGGGCTCCCGATAGGAGGGGAGGGGTGGGGACAGAGTCTGGAGGACAAGTGCACGTGCACTGGCCCCGTCGTCCTTCCACAGTCCAGACCCGGCTTCCACAGTTCGGTGTCCAGGTTCGGGAAGGAAGTGCTGACAAGGCCCAGGAGACTCGGCACAGGCTGATCCGTGCAGCAAGCGGCTGTCGTCAGCCTCTGCCGAGGGCCGACAGGTCCAAGAGACGGTTTCCCGCGGACGCCATGCTGCCTGGAGCTGGAAGGTGCTGGAGGAAGCGGACATCACTGCTCAGGGGCCCCGCACGGCACCTGTCACTTTCAAAGTCCACATCCAGAATTTCCTGCCAAACTCAGTGCTTTACACCAGAACCAATGAAGGGTTAGGGTTTTATCACAGAAGAAGAAATCCTGGCATTTTTGTGATGTTTCCTTCGCAGAACACAAACATCTTGAAGTGTCCTCTGACCAGGGGTCGTTGCTGTGTCGGCATCTGTCTGTGAGCTGGAAAAGCTGGCAGCCGAGAATGGCAGCCTTCAGGTAGACCGGAGTCTTTCCAACCCTCGTGTCCTGCGCACCCTCAGCGCTGCCCGCTGTGGGGTTGCACCCCCAGGCTGCCTTTCCCGGCTGGCTGAGCCTGTGGGCTCGGGCTCTGCAGCGGATCACCATGTCCACTGTATCCAGTTGCCTCTGATCCTTAGTGGTTGAGAGACGCACTCGGGGGGGCTGTGAAGCAGAAGTGGGGAACAGGGGGGGACCTGCCCCTCTGGGCTTTGTTTCGAAGCTGAGCTTTGGAGCTGGCCGCAGACGCGAGGGAAGTGGGCTTGTGTCTGCGGGGGTCATAAGGTTTGGTAGCACGGCTTGAAATGCAAGAATCACAATTATGTAAGCAAAAGCCTGTATTTTCTTAAGACTGCTAGGTAAAAGATCCAGAATATTTTCATGTGAACTTGTGTTCAAGTTGGCAAATGTCTCTTTGCAGGGGTGTTGCTTGGAGATGAAAGAGCTGAATGAAGCGCGAGCCTCCAGCCTGGGTCATGTCATCTGAAAGTCAGTGGTTCCCGAAGACATGGAGTCCACTGTGCCTTAGCTGCTGAGAGCCACACTGCACAGCCCAGAGGCCGGGGTGATGCAAGGACGATCCAGGTGCAGTTATTCAAAGGGAGATCTGATTGCCAGACAAGAAAAATCTAAGTACAGTAATTCTTCAGTTCACTAGTGCTTCTGTTTGCGAACAATTTGGTTCGAAATCAGAAGCTTTCGACAAAGCTCTCAAACTCTGCCCTGGGCAACAGACACGACTGCGGCCATCTTCCTGTGTGAACACGACCGTGGCCATCTTCCTGTGTGAACACGACCGCGGCCATCTTTCTTCCTATGTGAACACGACCACGGCCATCTTCCTGTGTGAACACGTCTGTGGCCATTTTCTCCAGAATCATAGATAAATTAAGTTCCTGAACTGAGGCACCACTGCATTTATACTTTTAAAACATTATATTTTGGGGTTACACATATATATTTTAAATATAATTACCCACAAATCATTCTGAGCTTAGTAAGGATATTTTCAGATTAATAAGAGAAAAGCAAAAAATTTTAAAGTAGTCAATTGTAAAAACAAAATACACAATTGTTTAATACCAATAAACAATGCATAATTCCTCCACTTTGGGAAGAGAATTATTGGAAGAAATGTGAAGTTTTATGATCGCTGGGAGGTGGGGTGAGGTAGAAATATTACTCTTTTATTTTTAATTATTTTTAATGAAACAGATGACAAAAGAAAAGCAGCTCAGAGGAAAACAAAACCATAGCTGCCTCTTTAGCTGTGACTGGAAGTTTGGTGTGGTTTGCACAGGATCACACTTGGAGGTGGCTCTGTCTGGACACTTGCTCATGGCTTGAAGCCCAGCACCAGGGAGGTCAAGAGGGACCCCAGGCCCGCCTGGGGACTGGGCACCGGCCCCATTTACCCTGTCTTTGTGCACAGCAGAAAAGGATGGCATGGTGGCCCGAGGACCAGGCAGTCTGGGCTTGCTGTTCCTGACTGGAAGCTTTTTACAAACCAAGCAGCCTACTCTCTCCTCAGCTCCCCAGGAAGAGCTGTGCAAACACAGGCTCAGGTGCTGTGGCTCCGGGTCATCCTTATGCTGTCCCCACAGCCTTGGGGACACTGACTGCTGTGGGATGTGGCCAGAAAGTCATCAAAGATTTTTTCCTCTATAAACTCACAATAGGTTGTGAAGAACATACAGTAGTTTCTAAGGAGTTCCCTCGACTCAGGGCAGGAGGAAGGCATGTTCTACCATCTGTGTCCTATTTGCTTGAGCAGCGTAATGATGAGGTTGAAAACCACTTAAATGTTAACTCCTATCCCCTTTCCTCTGATTTGCCCCGCTTTTCTCAGTGCATAACTCTTTCTAAGACTGCCTGTGAGCTGACCTGTCACATGCATAACTTCTACCCCAGGTGTAAATTTAATTTGGAAATGTTGAGCTGTGTCACCTGAGGTGCTCTTGAATTAGGGAAGCTGAGCACAGAGAAACCTTCGCTAGGGTGGTCTCAGTACACGACGGCTAACTACGAGGTGGAGGAGCACAGAGCGTTAGGGAGCCGGGGAGGGGGCTGCACTCAGTCTCCTCCCTTCGGCTCCACAAGCCCCTGACACGTTGCTTTGGGTTTAGTTAACAGTCAGTTGTCTGAGATTTAAGATGTTGCTTTGGACTTCAGCTGAGCTCCATCAAGCACCAGAAACAGGAAACGTGAGCTGCTCCCAAGAGAAGGCTTGCGGCTCAGGCTGACAGCTGAGGGTTAGTTCCCAAGGAAATCTTGGCCCACTATGGGCTTTATTTTTGATCCAAGAAAGAGTTAAGGTTCATCATGGAGGAAAATATGTTTCATACACAAATGAAGAGCTCAGAATTGTCCAGATCAGAATAATGACTTTAATTGTCTTCAAAACAGTTATGGACAATTGCATTAACGCTGCAATTAGCAAGTACATGAAGTTCTTCCTTCCACCCAGCTCACCCCAGATGTTCCTGCAGGGTGAGGACGCCTGGGAACTGGGGGTCTGGACACAGCGTCCCCTCTTGTGCCCTTGTGCTCTGCTGGCAGCTACTGTACCTCATGATTTAAACATGGACATTTCTAATTGAATGAGAGCTCAGCTGCACTCTTGAACTAATTTATGACATTTGATTTGAAATGTAATAGCTTCAATCTTCATCTGATTAAAAACAGTCATATACTGTACATGGTTACTATTTTGATGCTCCAACATGCAGTTTTTATTTTACATTCCTCGTTCTACACAGCTGTTCATCTAATAGCATCCACATTTTAAAGTATGTGTGTGGGTGCGTGAGTGTGTGTGTGTGTGTGTGTGCATACGGAGACATCCTGATGAGGCAGAAGTAAAGGGATATTCTTCCCTAGAGTGACACCTTTTCAGGGAAACCAACTTTCAGAGAACTTTGTTAACTTTGTTTGGGACAAAAAGTAATGCAGGACATTCAGGTAACCTAAAAGCAGTGGATATTGGTATGTGTGTGATGCAGATTTGTAAAATTTCTGCAACTTTTCTGCATCAACTTTAAATTACTTATATCTTAAGGAAGGAGTTCTTCCAGGGACTTCAAAGCTGGTGTTCAGAGGACTTATGTCAATGTTAGGTGTAAGTATGTTTTTAGCCTGTGCTTTTGGAGTAGAAACACACATAATTTTTGTCTAATTTTCTCTGGAGAACTTCTACAATAGAGAGAGAAAGGGGTGAGAGGTGAGCGCTGCCTGATTCGGAGAGGGCTGAACTTGGGCAGGCAGAGCGGGACGGGGAGAGGCTCAGGGCCGACCGCGAAGCTTCAGCTGCGGGCTGGAGCCCCAGCCTTACTCAAAGCAGTGCGAACCACTGAGTCGTGTGAGCAGGAAAATGCTGTGGCCGGCTGTGAGCACAAGACGGGCCTGTGTGGAAGGAGATGGATGTGGGAGAAAAGAGAAGCAGGTGAACTCCCTGGAGAGGCTGATTTGGAGCGCGAAAGACTCCGTGGCACTGGGCACGCGCCAAGCGGGTGTGACGGTATTGTCTGTGCAGAGTTTGAGGAACAGGGCTGGGAGACCACGAGCCCATCTTCACACGCTGTCACCTGACAGGTCAAATGTAGAGCTCAGGAGATGCACGACTCCGTCTATGTTTATTTAGGGAATAGAGATTTTCTCAATATTTTAGACTTTGGCTTTCATTTTCTAGAAAGACCGCTTCTGATCGTTTAAGCCATATGTCATTTTTATGTAAAACTCTTTATTTTCTTCCTCCCCTTCTTTTTTATGTTCCCTTTCTTTCTGCCTTTTCTTTTTTCTTCAAGTCAAAATAATGCATGTTTCTAGGAGTTAACTGTTTTATAGGAGTTATTGCAAAAACTCTTAAGTACTTCCTTGCCCTCCCCTTTCCACACATTTTAATTTCCTTTTCACAGAGCCAAGTATGTGCAATCCTAACCTTATTATTTAACTACAGGTATCTAAATATCATGCTTACATTGTTTTTTCGTACTTCTTGGTTTTTCCGTTTTAGGCATTATCTATTGACTTCTCTGTGCAAAAGATGAAAATTTAACTTCCTCTCACTCCACCATACACACACACACACACACACACACACACACACACACACTTCCCGCCTCCTTCCTCTTAATATAGTTATATCACTTTTTTTTTGAGACAGGATCTTGTTTTGTAGTTCAGGCTGGCCCTGAGCTCAGCCTCCAACTCACATCACAGCAATCCTCCTGCCTCTGCCTCCCGAGTGCTGGGATTACAGACAGGCATGAGCCACCACGCCTGGCACTGTGCTATGTGGTACTGATTGCTGGTGGGCGTGAGCCACCACGCCCAGTATGGTATGTGGTTACCGGGGATCAAACCCAGGCCCTTGTGCTTGCAAGACAGGCTCCAGAACCACTGAGCTAAATCCCCAGCCCCAGTTATACCAAATTTAATAGTTAGAGATATATTACTATAAAAATGTCTTATTCACAATGAATAATTTAAAATGGTGTTATTTTACTTTTTCTGCATAGCTTTCTTTCTGATTTTTTTTTTTTTTATTGCTGGTGTGGCTGACATGCTATACATGCTGGTGCACTGCGTAACTATTTTAGTCACCACTGGATTGGACATACCCTGGTATACACCATGCTGTCTCGCGTACCATCCTGGGTTTGTGTGAGAATGCTCCACTGTGCTTATATAATGACAGGATCTCCCAGTGATGCATTCCTTAGACTGTGTCCCTGATGTTAACCCATCCATGACTACACTTCTCACTTGTTTAACCCCAAATTCTCTGCTCGACAACTATATCTGTTCATGGATTTAGATGGAATAATCCACACAGTGGCTATGCCACTAATTTCCGTTTCTGGAGCTCTCTGACCTGCTCCGGTTAGGACCAGCTGAGCTCTGTATGCTGGGGTAACTGTCATTGTGGGATCTCTCTTTGCTCTCTTTCCATATTAGAGTCTTAGAATCTCTTGTTCCAAGGCCCAAATAACTCTCTGTCTGCCTGTCTGTGTGTCTCTGTTGGTCTACCTGTCTGTCTCTGTGCTTTGGTTTATGCCTTTGCTATGATAGAAAATCTAGATGTTTTTAGAATAAAATTTGAAGAATAGCTTTAAGACGTTATATTTCTTAATATTCCATTACTCTGTGTTCACATTTAACTGTTAGCTAGGTATAGAATTCTGGATTAGAAATAACTTTTATTGGAATCCTTGTGCCACTGAATTCTTATGTCTGTTGCTACTGAGACTTCCGAAGCTTCTTTGATTTCTGACCTTTTTTATGTGACCTGATATTCCCTCTAGGAGCTGATGAGATTGTCCCTGTGTCTGGTGTTCTGACATTTCTACGAGGGGAGATTTCTGTTCATGCCTCTTTACAAATCTCTTCATTCATTATGGTGGGTACTTACTGGACCTGTAATCCTTGAGACTTTTGTTCTTCAGTGCTGCAAGAGTCTTTTGAAATAATCCATTGATGATTTTTCCATATTATCAGTTTTTTCTCGAAACTGTTGTTTAGATATTAAAACTCTTTTGCTCTTCAAACTCTTTATTTTCTCTTGTTTTATATCAATTTATATTTTATAATACTTTCGGTATGCTTCCTATACTTTAAATCTCAAGTGCTCAGTAACATTTTTTTTCTTCGGTATTAATTTCCAAGTGTTTATTTACACTCTGAATATTCCACTTTGTTACAGTAACATCCTGGCTTTACTTCATGAGTCCGTCACCGAAATGAGTTTGGCCTCTTCTTCCTACATGCTGTGTGTCTTCCCCGCCTCCAGACAGTAGCTTTTCCTCGGATGCCGGTTGATCCTGGGTGGCTGCTGGCGCCGAGCGGACATTCACAGACGCTCCTGAGCGTACGTACGTACACTGTGTGTCCAGTGGATGGTGATCGGGCTGGGCGGTGTCTTCAGCGAGCCTCAGTGTCAGCATCTTTTCACCCTTGACTCCGGGCTGTTGAAGTTTCCGTCCCGGAGCGTGGACACAGTGATGAGGGTCACGGCATTTACATGTCAGTGTTCTCAGAGTTCCTTTCTCCGTTACCCAGCCCCGTCTGACAGTGTCCAGGGTTTCCAGCCGGACACCTCGGGTTTTGCCTATGGCACGCTCTCCGAGATGTGAACGGAGTCGCTGCCTGTCTGTGTGAGGTGACTAGTGCAGACAGACCCCACCAGACTTCTTGTTTGGAGTCTGACCTTCACCTCGTCCCCAGGGGAGGCTTCCAGGCCTGCGGCTCAGGTTGCTTCTCTGCCCCCCCCCCTCGTGCTGTCTAGAGTCTGTTCAGTCACCTACTGCTTCTGTTCTGCTCCCTAACTTCCGACACAGTGTCTTTCCTTCCGTTTCTGTTTGTTTGATGGAGTTAATGCTTTAAAAACTTTTTGCCAAACTTTCTTGGTATTTTAGGTAGAAGTCAAAATAAAGATATAGATCCACACTCTTATCTTTAGCTGTAGACTTTACAATCATTATTGGTGAGTTTTTAAATTGTTAGATCCTTCTATGATTTAATCTAAGTTAGAATCATTGGTAAAGCCACAGGAATGCTCTCCTTTGAACTGAATTAGAAATTAATATTAAGGATATTTAGCCTGAAGTTCTGGGCTGCTATAAATTCTGTGCAGCTTGTCTGCACGGCCCCTACGGGCCCCGGTGCTTCCTCTACATCTCCACAGCTCCTGCACTGAGTGCTTGCTCGTGGGGAGCCAGGCTCGGTCCCACAGGACCTCGTGGGTCACACACACGCTTTCATGAGAAGACTGAGTCCGGCCCCGGGCAGCAGGCACCAGGCAGGTCCTGCCAGTGATTTTCCAGTGAGAACAGGGCTACCTGTCACACAGGTTTAGAACAGTCAGTTTTAAAAGTCTGCACTAGAGCTATGAGTTTTGTAAATTAAGTGGAAACTGACTTTTTAAAGTATTGCTGCTCAAATATGGTCATGTTTAGACCACGCCATGGAGACAGAGGTTATTGTTCAGGAGTTATTGTTCAAGAAACGATGTGTCGAGGAAGCTAGACATGGAGAAGCAGATCTTTCATGGTCGATTTTTAATTTTTGGATTTCTCTTCAAATATATAAAACCTTAATGAGTTTATCTGGAGTTGGCAGCCTGTGTGTTATGCCCCGGAGGACTGAGCCAGGTGCGCGCGTGGTGTGCCCGAGAGCCTGTGAGGTCCAGCAGAGCCACTTCGGACTCAGGGCTTTCGTGCACAGTTCTCATCTGACTCCGAGATCCGTAAAGATTCAGTGAAAATCTCAAGGTGCCGCCGCGTGCAAGAGGCCGGACGGTGACGGGAGGGCGCGCGGGAGAGTGCTGCCGCCCTGGAGACCAGTTTCCGTGACCCGCGCCGGGGGAGCGGAGCGGACCAGCGCCTCACGGGCACGGCCTGTTTCCGCTTCATAGACACAGAGGGGCGCAGCCGCCGCCGCGGAGCAGAGGGCCGGGTCTGCAGACCCACGGCCGGGCGGGGCGGGCCCGCGGTGCCCCGTGGAGCTGCTCTTCTCCTGCTGTGGGCGAGGGGCGCGCGGGCACCCACGGGAGCCTGGCCAGGCCTTTTCCCAGAGAGCGGGGGAGGCCCCTCCAAGGCCATCCGCTTGAGCGAGTCCCACTTTAACCCGGGCTGTGACCAGCTTGATAGCGCCCTGGGCTGGCTCCCTGGCTGTCTTGCTCTTCTTGTCTCCAGAACCACGAAGGACAGAAAGGTCCTAGCAGAACCTCCTGTCGGGGATGTGCTGCCTGGCTCACACTTCCTGGAAACCGTGCAGCAGATGGACAGGTAAGGGCTGCGAGCTGCCCATCTCCGTCACGTGGAGCAGCCGGAAGAGTCCGAAGCCACGCTGGAGACAAGACGCCCGCCCCACTCTGGCGAAGGCAGCCCTGGCGTGCGGTGGCTCTATGCAAGGGTCTCAGCCTCCCGCTGCTCAACAGCTTCCTACAGCGCAGACTGTGCTTCGGTCATTGCTGGTGGTGGCTCAGAATGAGGACTCAGGAGGCTGCTTACTGCGGGCAGCTGAGTCTCGTGCTCACCCGGGAGCCCAGGCCCTAACCTCCGGGAACCCTTCCCTTTCATCCCTTCCCAGCAGCCTGCAGGGCTAGGAGACCCGGAAACAAGTGCATGGTGGGGTCCGGCCCTGCACGAGACCCCCCCCCAGTCTGGGGTGGGGGTGGTTCTCGGACCCCTGAGGGCAGCCACTGGGGTCACTACTGTCTGAGGCTGATGGCGGCCCAGTCCCTCTGGATTAATTTATCGCTTGTTAGGTGACTATTGAAAATACGTATATTAAATAAGCCATCCCCTGATTGTAGCTAATCAAAAATACACAGTGGGGCCGTATCCTGGGAGGTGAGCTGTGCTTGCCTCTCTCCCTGACTGTGTGGCTGCTGAGTTCTCCCTAACTTTTGGCGCTGTCACGGTAGGAGGGAACAGTGCCCGTGTCTGACTTTCTGGCCAGATACAGAAAGCCCTTCGTTCCTGGAAGGAGAAAAGGGAAGGGGACCCCCACTCACTACGCAGGAGGACGCGAGGGCCGGAGGGGGGGGAGGATGCTGCGCCAACTGTCCGCCTTTCCTCGCCCACATTCCGCACAGCTCTGCAGAACACAAGTGGAATCCTGCCTCCTCGCGCGAAGTGTGAGGGCGGCCGGGCCGAGCCTGCCAGAGAAGGGGACAGACTCCCCGACAGGACAGGTGCCTGGCAGGGCCAGGCCTGTTTGCCCCTGACCGCTGCCTCCTCAGAAGAAAGAGGGGCAGAGAGGGCTGCACGCCCTGGCTTCTCTCCGAACTCTGGTCCGGGGGGAAGGAGGAGAGAAAAACGCCAGTGCACACAGCCGCCGGGGCGAGGCATCCGAGTGCCCGGACAGCCGCCCGGACGCCAGGAGACGCTGCGAGGGCCCTGCCCCGGCCTGGCTCACCCACAGCTCACTTCCCGTTCCCACGGCATCTCCCCGCGGGCTGTCCACGTCCTGTGGTGGACCAGAGGCCACGCTAGGCCCTGTGACGCACTGAGTGTGTCTGCACGACCCTATTCCGCATCTGACTGTGAGAACAGCCCCCATCGCGCCCCCCACCCCCCGTAACACAGCAGGGCTGGCAGTTCCCACGCAGGCGGGAGACATCGCAGGGCGAGGAGTGTTGTTCCCAGAGGGAGCCTGGAGGGGCAGGGAGGGCTGTGGGTGGCCTGGCCTGTGAGGCCCCACCTCTGGGGGGGCTGGCTGAGAGACACACGGGCTCTGCCAGCAGCCAGGAGCCAAGAAGATGCTGGGGGTGAACACACAAGGGGCCAGAGGAGCGCATGCAAACCGCTGTGTGCCATTTTGGTGGACGCTGACTGGGTGCAAGGCCAGCGTGACACTTGAGGGCTGTGGCGAGCAGACCCACTTGGAAGGCTGGTCACATACCACTACCTTGCAGCCCTGAGATTGGGAACCGGCCTCAAGGTGCTGCGGCACCAGGAAAGAGGCAGATAGTGCTAGGATTGCTCGGTGCACTTGCTGCAGGGGCAGACGGGAGCTTCTGGGCGGCATCAAGACAAGCGGGTCCGTATGGTGCAGGCCAAAAGAGGGATAATCTTGTGCTGGAGGTCCAAGTGGGGACCTTGTGCTTTGAGGCAGGCACTGGAACCACTGAGCCAAATCACCTGCCTGGCTTGAGTTTCACTGGTAAAATCATGGCAGTTACAACTGGAGATGGTGGAAATCCTGTCAAGCTGAACCCATCCGGTTGCCCGAGGAGGCTTCCTGGCGTCCTCATGGCAGTGCATGGCCCTCTGAGCTATTCTGGGGTTTTGGTGCTTCACTAAATGAGAGACTTAATAGGAGGAGCAGTGCTTACAAGGGACAGGCCCACACGGACATCAGCGATGGGTTTCTGATGAGCTCAGGCCATCCAGGGACGTCCAGTTGAGTGAGCGGACAGAGAAGCCCAATGCTCAGGGGGCAAAATGGGAGGAGTCCAGGTCTCTACACCCGTCATCTTTAGGAAATATTTCGTGTTTTTTCAGAGCTCTTAGTGTTCGTGCCCATAAGTGGTGGAGTGGAATCCTCCTGAGGAGAGCTGTGAGTAGCGCTGCCTGCACCTGCAGCCCTGTCCTCAGCCTCCACAGCTCACCATCCTCTGTGACTCTCCGGGTCCTCCTCAGGGGCCACGCAGGCCGTGGCTGGTCCCTCCCCCCCACGAACGCTCAGGGCCATCTTCCCTCTGTTCTGTCCCGGAGTCTGCACACCGGAGCAGGAGGCATTGGCTGGCGGTGCTTCTGGTTGCTTGTCCATCAGTGCCCGTCTGCCAGGCGGTGCTTGTGACCCGTCCCCGAGCCGTAGTGTGAGGTCAGACAAGAGGTGGGGGCCACCCGAGGGGCAGAGCAGCACAAACCGCACCCTCAGAATCTGTATGCAAGACCATTGTTAGAGAGAAGCCAGGATGGTGGAGCGCGTCCATAATCCCAGCACTTGGGAGGCTGAGGCAGGAGGGTCACTGCAAATTCAAGGCTAGCCTGGGTTAGTTCACCGCCTGAACGAGACAAACTAACAAACACACACTCCTGTTATTAGGGAGAACTTGGGACAGATTAAAATAAGCTGCCAGACAGAGTCTTAGACTTAAGTTGAATAGGTTGAAGTATTCAGGAAAAATGGAATTTTTTAAATGAAAGATACCACGTTGCACAAAGTGGACATGTGTGCTACAAAGATATGATAAACCCCTGGGAAGACTGGAGACACATATGTACATGTAAGTTATGTCCCAAGCCTCTGTCCAGTCTCCTGTGTGAACACCTGCACCTGCCCCCAAAGGCCGCGCACGTCCTCTCCTGTGGAACGAGGACGTCCTGCAGCCGGGAAGCGGACCTGGGGACAGGAAGACACCGCACTTCCCAGCAAGGTGGCAGCAGAGCGGAGCATCCACACTGCCATTGCTTAGAGCTCACCTGGAAGGCTTTCTTCATTCTTCTTCACAATTTTCAGCTCGGTAGGAAAATGTAAAATTCACCTCCAGGACGACTCTCACTCCCGGTTTCCCCATAATTCCTGGTGGCCCGAGCAGGGCCCCCCTCGAGGAGCCGCACACTTTTTCATAGGCATCTGTGTGGAGGGGTCGCTCGCCAGCCACCGGACGTCCCTGTCAGGGCTGTGGCAGACACTGGACACTTGTGCAGCCTGGCACAGTGTGTGTGGAACCTGCGCACCTCCTGGGACCTGCAGTCGCTTCTAGGCTGCTCTGAGAAACAGGTTGTGAAAAGTTACTGTGCTGTGTTGTTTTAAGAAAAAGTCCGCACAGATTCAGCACAGTGCTTCCGGGGGCCTCTGCAATTCGTGGCTGCTTGACTCTGTGGAAGAACCTGTGGCTGTGGAGGGCGGACTGGACAGCCACACATCAGGGGGAGGATTCTGTGTGAGTCTGTGGTCCAAATCTTGTTACACTGTAACTTTGTTCTGTGGGCGTGTTGGAAGTCTATCCACCCGGTTACACCCAGCAGCTTGTTCCTGTGAACTGCTGTCTAAGGTCTGAGCATGTCACCTGTCTAACACTATGCAAATATTCGGCTCGTTCCTCACTCTTTGTGGTACAAATCCTGCAGCAGGGAACATTCTTGAGCAGTTGTGTGTGCACAAGTGCACAGCTTTCTCCAGAGCCCACAGGAAGGGTTTGGACGTGAGCATCAATCAAGTGCTTCTCCTGGCCTCATTTTCCTAATAGGTAACATGTTTTCCTTTGCATTTTACTTTTTACTGCTGGCCTGGTAACAAGCGAACAGCTCAGAGATGTGTCTGGAAGGCCCCTTTCGAGCAAGGCCTGCTCGTCCGAGCCCTCGACGTTGCTATCAGCGTGTCACCATTCCTAAGCTGACTCATCCCTTCGACCTGAATTCGACAGTCAACAGTGGCGTCCAGGGATACGCAGTAGCCTCGCTCCCCTTCCAGCTATTTTCTGCTATCTCAGAAGAGAACGGGCAGTAGTCACGTCGTGGAAATGCAGTTGGTCTCGGTTTCCAGCATAATGTCCCTGCTCGCTCATCATAAAGGCCAGCCGCACCTCATCCCTCCCGCTCCTTAGAATAACATCCAGCTCTAGTCAGCACGTCCATGCACTTCTCAGTGATGTTCTAGCACAATAAATTTCTGTGTCTCGTGCATGTGTACATATGGGAAGAGTTTCTCTGCGTTTTAGCCGTGTGGGGGAGGACTACTGCGGCTGCTTCGTTAATGCAGTGTTTGTGTGGGAGTGGGGAGGGCCGGCGCTTGCACTCTCGGCGCTGGGCGTAATGAGATGGCTTTGATGGTGGTGCAAGATCTAGCGGGACGGTCACAGCTTCGCACTTCAAAGCCGAGCATATGGGTACGAAGACTGCTTAGCTTTGTGCTCCGCGGGCATGGTTGGAGACAATTCCTAACAGCTCCATTTAATGAAGACATTGGAAAAGAAATGTTCTATCTTTAAAATAATTTTAAATTGCAAAGAGAGAAATCTCTACCACCCTTGTTCATAGACTCCCCCAAGAATAACTCTTTCTAGTCTGCACTGAATTCGAGGCGGTACAGCATCCTGCTCCACTGTGTTCCCAAATACACTCTTTTCAACACCCTGTGGCAAGAGTAATTGGCCAGTTTTATTTTAGTTATGTGTATGGATTCAGGCAAAAACTTTCAGGGCTATCTGTTTTACCATCTGAGAGACTGTATCACTTTAAATAAAGATTTTTCTCCCTGCTCATTAAAAAATACATAAATAAAAATCAGCTAAACAAAAAACTTGGCTATATTAAGAGAGCTCTACTAGAGCTAGGGGATGCTCTTAAGATTTCAAGTCTAGCACCCAGTTTAATTTTTAGATTTCGTGCCTTTTCTTTCCTCCTCTATTTTGAATCTGAGGTGATAGGGGTTGGAAAACACCCTTTTTGATTGGTATTTGCCTCTGAAAATATTTGATCCTGTTTTGAGCATGACTAGAGCACTGGGTTAAGAATAATGATGACAAAGCACACATCCAGGCGGCAGATCCCAGGGGAAAGGCAGAGACAGACCCGAGCGTTCTTCCCGAGCCGCACGTTTTGGCTGACCCCAGACGGGGAACGCAGCGGGCCGGCAAGCACGCTCTGAGCCCCTGCGAGGCAGTCTGCTTTGCATCAAGTTTCGGCTCCGTTTATTCCAGGGTCCTGAACTGCTCCTGACGAGACTGGAGACCGAGGAGGGGAGTGGTCGCGTGGCCCTGAGGACCGGGAGGGGAGAGGTGGAAGTCTGGCTGCTGCATCCCCTGCACGCGCTCTGGAGAGCTGGCCTGCGGGCTTCCTCCCCTGCTGGGGCTTCTCTGCAGCATTCGCAGAGAAGTGTCCGCTCTGAGACAGGCAGCAAGGCTTCGCCACCCAGCAAACCTCCTTGTCCCAGCCTGCTCTGCCAAGAAGGCTGTGACCACTCACGGAAGCCACCGGAGTCAGGGTGGCACGGGCTGCACACAGCGTAAAGAGATGGATTTTAGTCAATAACATCAGCCAACCAGGAGGGTTTCAGATGTGTGTTTGATGTGTTGATCGATTTTTCTTTCTTTTTATCTCCTTGTATTAGTTCGTGTTTCAGTCCGTGCCGACTACACTCCCTGAGGCATCTGTGCATGTGCGCAACAGATTTCCGTCCCGCCCCTCCCTCCACCCGCCTTTTATTTTTCCAGCATCAGATTCAGTCATTTATCTTCTAAGACCTGATAAAATTAATTAGCACATATACAGACTGAAAACAAGACTAACTGGCCGAAGCATACTTAAGACAATTGTACTAACTCAAAATACACTTTTAGATTCTTTGTGAGGGTTGTAGTACCGTATGTTCTTTCTCTTTTTTCCTACTACCTTTTGTTTTATTATATATACAGTAGAGAGGTTCTCACACATGAGAAACTGTGTGATACTTAAGGTTTTGTGTCTGGTTTGCTTCACTTAACATTATGATCTCAGGGTGCACCCATTTCCCTACACATGACACAAGTTCACCATTTTTCTGGCTGACTGGTACTCCGTGTAAATACCACATGTGTATTACACATTTTTAAAGTGATGTCACTAGACTGTCCTTTTCAGAACAGGATAGAAACATGGGAGAGTAGACAGATAACGCCTGGGAAAACCTTGCCAACCACGCCAGCCAGACTCCCTGAGTCTTTTGGTAAAGCGCTGGGGACGGCGTCCATCCTGCCCCTGCAGCGCACGCCGGCCCTGTGCTCATCAGAACACGGAGCCCCGGTGTGGGTGTCCACCCGGGCCCCTCTGTGCACCTCATTTGGTCACATGGCCCCTCCTCTCCTCTGTGCACAGACACTCGGGGCCAGGTGTACAAGGCTGGTGAGAAGTCGGCTCAGCCTCCGGAAGTGAGACAGTGGGGGCGTGGAAGGCGCCCTCAGCTCTTCCGTCAGTCAGGGGCCGCAGCAGCCATGAAGTGCTGCCAGCAGGGAGGGAGGGCGCGGGAGCCGGTCCTGCGGCTGCGGCTGAGGATCCGGGTCCTGCAGAGGGAGGGCCAGCCTCGGCGGCCGTGGGGGCTCAGCGATGCACCCCACCCGCTTGAGCTCCACCTCCAACCATTGCCATCTTATTTTCTCTGAGAAGCTATTTGATTTGCCGTTTGAAACAACAGCTACTTTTTACACGGACACATTGGAGAAATCAAACAGCAAGTTTAAAACTTTGCTGAAGGTACACGGCATATCACACGTGAAACAGCAGCTGGTATATTGTCTTCTGACTAAATGCAGATGTTTCTGGAAGTGCAGGGGCTTTAAATCGAGTTCTACAAACATCTGCTGCCATGGGCCTTGGGCTGTGGTCAGCAAGGACCCAGAGGCAGCCTCCCAAGGTGGAGGAGGACAGGCCGCGTGGCGAGGGGACAGTGCAACACTTCATTTCTTTGTTTCATTAGATAGTTACAGTTTGAGTCCTTCGGCCGTGCAGTTGTGAGGAAGAGAGAATGGAAGAGGAAAGGCGTTTCCAGGAAGCACAACAGGACCCCGAGGCCCAGGTACAGAGCGGCCGCAGTGCAAGTGGGTGAGCCGCAGTGTCCCCAGAGCCCACAGCCCCGGCCTGGGTCCCGAGCGCTCCCGGATGCATCTCTCATCCGCTCCACTTGGTGTCTCTCTTTGTTCTTTATTTTGTTATCTTTCTCCTTCCTTCTCCCTCTATTTTTCCTTTTGGCTTTATAAAGAATTTTAAAGCAAATTCTGACGATCACAATACTTTTACTCCCTACATAATCGATACGCAGGGTTCACCAAGTGGTCTCGTGTCCTGTAACCACAGTGCCTTACTGTCCCCAAACAAGCTGCCGGTCTGACCCAGGTGTGGCTGGACAGTGTCCTGTCTACGTGCTCCCTGGCGTGATCTACCGCGTCCCACGCAGCGGTCCGCCCTGGTCCCGCCGAGACCTCTCCTTAGTTTTCCCCACGTGTACTTGCTGCACAAATGGGCTTAGTTTCCAATGGAATTTCTCGTCCCAGAGCGCCTGTCTGCTCACTCCTGGCATCCCTCGGTTTGCACCTCTGCCTCCCAGGTGTCCTGGCTCCAAGCTGGCTCCAGACTGGACAGGAGTTCAGAGGGGTTTCCCAGCACGCCTGGAGGGGCACCGTGCGGCGCCCGCTGCAGTGGAGCCTCGAACCCTTCCTGGGTGCTGCTCCCCCCGATCTCACGGCTTCCCTCCTGGCTACCTTGGTTTCCTAGAGTCTGCGAAAGCGGATGTTCCGGCCCTGTGGTGACTTCCACACTTCTTATCTGGACCTTCTCAGGTTCCAGAATTCTCCCCTCGGTAACTTGGGCTGAGGCCACCCAGAAACCCTATTCATGTAGGAAAGGCAGGACCAATGTTCATTTTCTTCTTTTAATTGACAAATATCTAGATAAGAAGTCAATGCTGAGAGGAAGCTTTTGTTTTTTTCATTTTACAAACAGAAATTGAGAATCAAAGACATCACAGAAATTGCCTCCGATTCTGAAGTGCTGTGAAGGGGCAGAAGTGACTCCTCTGTCTCTGCCCCAAGTGCATATTTTATTTCCACTAAACCAGAGAGCTTCCTGCCTTCCTGCCCCTGGTCACTGACAGCTGCAGCAGCCAGCGTCTCCCAGGACTTTGCCCTTTAGCAGAGGGCTTGGAACCCGGAGCCACAGGCCTCCAGGCTGTGTGAACTCACGCTGTCTCCAGAACTGGGATTCTGAGGGAGAGGCTGGCCTGACAGGCAGAGCTGGGCAGGACAGGGCCGCTGGAGTCAGTGGGAGGGGCTTTTCAGTGTCACAGCGCCAAGGGCTCCGGAGCGGGTGCTGCAGCAGGTCACAGGGTGGGCCCACCTCCTTGCGCCTTCTGTGTCCCGCCTCCTCCTTCCCCCTTAGTCACTGGCAGGACAGAGCCGCCTACTCTGTAATGCGCTCTTCCGGACTCCTCAGCCTGGCCCGACGGTGCAGCGGCGTCTATCCCCACCTCCCACAGGGGCGGGAGCGGTGGCCCTCCAGCATCTTAGCACAGCACTGAAGACATGTGTCCCTCAGGTTAGAGCCAGCTGAGGGGATTTTTGTGATTCTTGGGTCTCTAGGACTGAGTTCCTCTCAGCTCAGAGGCCTTTTCCGGAGATGCTTTGTGACCCAGTGGAGCGGTCTGTTCCCGATGTCCTCCGCCTTCTGAACCTTCTGTTACCTTCTATCACTGCAGCAGTGGGAGGGGCAACGGAACTGCAGCTGGGAAGGTCCCCATCTCCTTGGGCAGAGGCCTGGTCCTGGCCTCTGATGGCCCACAATGCACCTTAACTAAAGGAGGCCTGTGTACTCTTACAGGCCTGGACTGGACCTGTGTCGCTGTCCTGCTCACAGCGGACCAGAACCAGCCCTGGAGAAGAAGCCGTGGCGGCACACAGAGGTTGAGTGGAATGGTCACCTGGACAACAAGGTCAGGCACACAGGATCCAGGTACCACAAGTGACAGGAAGGTGGACACTGTCCTGCCCTTCACAGTGGCCTCTGGCTTGTTACAAGTTGGAGCATGGGCCTGGAGTGGCCCTGTGGTGGTGGACACAGCCAGGTCTGTGCTGTCCATTTCAGAGCCCACTCAGCCGACACGGTCACCGAACGCCTGCGATATGGCAAGTGCAACTGAAATGTACCTAATGTAGTGAATTAAAGTCACATTTAACATTCGGACAGGCAGCTGGGGTGGCCAGGGGGGCAGGGATGTGATCAGGCTCTTGCACTCTTAATTTTTCACACCTCCTCACAATACACACAAATTGGAATTATAATATAGTTGTTCAAAAGTTAAAGACAGCACCAAGTGTGATAACACACACTATAATCACACTACATGGGAAGGTGAGGCAGGAGGATCGCCTCAAGTGTAAGGCCAGCCTGGACTATATAATAGCTCAAGGGCAGCTTGAACTACATAGGAAAACCCTGTCTCAAAAAAAAAAGACACCAATTTCATTGATCTTTGGGAGGTACTTTCCCTGTGAAATTGAATTTGTAATGGGTTGGTTAGGAGCTCAAGCTTCCTTGCAGAAGGACCAAGTTTTATTTTGAGACCCACTCGAAGAGAAAATTAATTATGTTCAAACTTTGATTTTTATAATTGTGTACATCATGCTTTTGTGCTGATGATGGAAACAGTGTCAACATATGTTCTTGATGTGTGAATGTAGAATGTGTCACTTTACCTGCAAGTGATTTGTTTTATGTTCAGCGCACTACCTGTTAAAGGCGTGGGTCTAGATGCCCTCCCCTAGCCTCATGTGGGGCTTTTCCAAGGTGGCTGATGTAGGGTATGTGATACCAGGGTTAAGGGTTAGCATCGTTCTGAGTGTGGATGACAGAAACTTCACACCCAGGCTGGCACCAGGCTTGTGGTCTGGAGGGAATATCAAAAAAGAGCAGGAAAAGCAGGCTCAGTCTGTGGCTGCTGCCGCCTCCTGCGAGCCCTGCCATGGGCTGTTTCTCTTCGGCGATGCCCCTCTGCCATTCCACCCTGTCTTACAGCCAACAGATTATGGGCTAAAACCTCTACAAACTGTGAGACGAAATCAGTCTCTCTTCCTTTAACTTTTAGGTGTCAGATATTTTGTCCAAGCTGTGAGAAAGTAGCTAAGACACCACTACAACCTGATTTTATGCTGCATTTTATTTCACTGTGCCTGGCTTTGAACTGATGTTGTTAAAATATCTCACTCCTTCGACCCCGCTGAGACCAGTCCTGCTTGGTCCTGGTTGCAGGTTCGGTCTTCCTGGTGATCTACCTGCCCTGGAGCTAGTCTCCTCCAGAAAAGGAGGCACCACTGAGCTCCGCAGCACACTGTGCAGGTGCCCCTGCCGGAAATGTGTCTCATAGTCCCAGCTTGAGAATGGTGGTCCTGGCTGGGGCTCTCAGAGCGGCTCCAGCTGGCACCTGGCATGGGTCCTCCAGGTCTGACTCAGGCCTGGCCTGCCTCAGCTCACCAGTGAACCCATAAGCACTGTCATTGTGATGGGGTCCCAGAGGAGAGTAAGATTCCAGGATCCGGATCTCAGTGCGACCCTGAGGGTGGGTCTGGCTGCAGCTCTGGGCACATGGAAGGCACCTGGCATGGTGGTGATTCCTGGCTGGGGCGGGGTGACTCAGGGGTAGAAGGTGTTCCAAAGGTGAGGCATCTGAGGTGGCCCAATTCGTGCTTACTACTGGACAAGGGGCCTAGGGGCGCCCTGGACGTGGGCTTCCAGGACGTCTCTCACAGTGCCAGGCACAGGCAGGCCTATCCTCGGGGCTCACCGCCGTCTGCCCCTCCCACCGCTCCATCCTCACTCCCAGCTCCACGCAGACACATTTAGGGAAAATGCGCCGCACCACCTAGGATCTTTCATTTGCATTTTCTTTCATTCTCAGCTATCTTCTCTGAGGTTCAAAACTCCAGGTGCTTTATATCACGATGTGGTCCTGAGGAGCAGTGGCTAAGATGCTGGCTCCCCCAGAGCAGAGAAGGGAGCCTAGGAGACTTCTGCCATCCACTCTGCCCAAGCCTCAGAGCACAGGAGCCAACCCCAGAGTTCTGCCCAGAGTGAATCAGAGCTTGGCCCCTGGAGAGGCGCCATGAGGGGCACGGGTTCGAGAGCCAGCCGAGGCTGGCAGGGCTGCATGTGGCTGTGTGACCTCGGAGAGCAGCTTCCTGTCCAGACAGTCGAGCTGTGGCAGAAGCTGGAATCACGTCTGTGACGCTCCCAGCCAGTCCAAGCTCCCTGTCGTTTTCCTCTGCAGTGGAGACCTGAGGTGCTGTGGCTGTGGTGGAGGCTTTTCCTCAGTGTCCTGTTCTGGAGAGAGAGAAGGAAATGTGGCTGAGCCCCGCTGACCCAGATTTCCAGTGGTAGGTCTCACTAATGGAGCAGCGTAATCTGACAGTACTTTTCGGAAACCCATCTCCTGGTTTCTAAAGTGAAGCTCCGTCAAGGAGGGAGGGATTGTACCACAAACGCTGTTGGTTCCAGATGAGCTCAGATGACAGGCAGGTGCCTGGCCCAGAGTTTGGGGAGGTGTGTCAGCCTTCAGATCAAAATAACTGACTGGCGTTAGCATAGGTTTAAGCAAACCCTTGAATAATTTCAGTTTTTGTCCTGCTGTCAGAGTAAATGGGCTGCTACTTAGGAAGACCTTTAACTTCGGTGGTAGAGACCAGGTGCCGGTGTGTCACTGTGGTATTTGGCCTGACAAGCACATCTCGAGGCGCAGTTGTGTGCGGCAGTGCTGCGGCCTGGCCTCTGCTTCAGATGTCTGTGGTTCGCTCCATCTCCAGCTCCTCCATCATCCTCCACTTCACAGTGTATGATTTAAAACAGACAACTCAAGGGGACTTCTGACTTTTGTCTAGTTTTTCTCCAGATGGAGATCTTTGATATACATAGAGAATTTCAATAAAATCGGTAAATATCAAGTTAAGATTTTAGGTGCTGTCAAAGAAGTGTTCAAAGACAATTGTGTAAAGGGAATAGTCAACACTGGTGACAGTGTAGAGATGCCATGTGTAAATCATTGTGCTGTAGAAGTAAGCTTGCGATGGGACCTGGAGCTCTAAAACCTACAACCCGCCCCTCCACGATTGTAGTTCTAGTGAGAAACCCTAAGGAGATGATCAGAGATACAAGCACTTAGGAGAATGCTAATTGAAGCATTATTTCTACCAGCAAACACTGGAGACAATGTAAATATTTTCTGTTTGCCTAATAATTAATTAAACTATGGCCGATCCTAGCGTGCAGTTTGGAAGAATTTTCAGATGTGCAAAATATAACCTATGATGGAGAGAATTTAAAGTTAATGAACTGCGGTATCAAAGATTCATTAGGTGACCTGCCAGGAGAGGCCGGGGGCGGGGGGGGGGGAGAATTTATATCCTTGCCAAAATTCTATATTGTATTTGGGAAAAGAAGTGGAGAAAGAATGACTAACAAGCTTGTTAAATAAATAATACTGTATGAATTATTTTGTATGCAAGGAAATAGTAAGCATGCCGCCAACGTAGAACGGATGGAAGGAAGGCAGTAAGATTCCTGGGCGGTAGACTCCCTTCCGCCTCCACTGAGGAGTAACTGGTTTCTGATTTTTTACAAATTAGGTAATATCAGAGTTTAAGATTCTTAATTGAAATCTTAGGGTACTGTTATTGTCTGTATTCTTCCTTAAAATTTTTACCTAGAAAAGTGCAAAATGTTTTCATCCTTTGAGGTAATATCCATTGAAGTAGAATTTAAAATATCTTTTTCATTAAGACAAAATGTTATTCATCCAATTTGTCAATGACTCTGGTTGTCAATAATAGTGTTTTTCTCCTTTTAAAATGGCTGACCACCTTTTTCTAGCCCTTTCAACAGCGTTCTACATGCATTGCCTCCGCTTGCTTTGTCGTCAGTATTTCTCAACATATTTTTCCATTCTTTCTCCCCCAAAACCCTTAATACACTTTTGCCAAGTTTCTTTCTTTCCCTCAAAAAATGAAATGGAAAGGCTTGCTGTGACCCGCTATCACTGCTCCCAGTGTTGTAGTGATGAATCAGTTCGCACAGTCGCGCAGAGGAGGCGCACTCTCAGAGAGCAGGTTTCTGTCCCGAGAGGGAATAGAGCGCAGAGAGGGACATAGCCTTCGTCGCCACCAAACACAGAATCTTCTCAGCTGAATTCTCCTGAACGTTTGTAGCTGACCAGCTCATGGGAGGGTAAGGACAGAGCAGTGGTTGCCAGTGTCAGATCTATAATAAATACTTTGTACTTATATATTTTAAACACTTACAGGGCAATACACATGGCTGTCTGATACATGTAAGAATGGCCTGAATTTATGCGTCATTACTTAAAAACGCCAGGAGCCCTGGAGCTTCCTTAGGGTGTGGACGAGGAACTGGAACGTTCGCGAGCAGCTCACCGAGAGGGTCCCGCTCTGTCCTTCCCGCTACAAACGAGGAATACCTGAGCGGGCGCGGGGCTTGGCTGGATGCTGAGGAATGCCGTTTGCGCCACACTGGACCTTTTACCTGGTGTTCGCAAAGTATTTCCTAATTTAAAATGAGTTCTCTTGTGAGGAGCCCGTTGTTTTGAAATCGTGGCCGGAATTCTTCCTGGTGTGAAGGAAGCAAAAGCCCCTGCATGCTGCCAGGTGTGACCGAGCTGGGCACAGAGTTCAGGGGAGTCCCACCCAGAGGGAGCCGGGCAGCAGGTCCCGCAGGTCCCCGAGCCCCGCCACACCCAGATCCCCGAGCCCCGCCACACCCAGATCCTGGTTCTCCCTCACACCCGGCCCGGAGCCCCGCCACACCGGCTCTGCGTGTCCTCGGAGCCGCCTCACTTCTGTCCCGCTGCCCCCCAGGCTGAGTGAGGTTCGGATTCTCGGCCGGCCCGGGGTGGGGAGCAGCCGGCAGCCCACCTCAGCCGCCGGGGAGCCCCTCTCCCTGCCCGGCACCGGCCAAGCAGGTGTTCGCCTGAAGACTTGTCCCCAGGTGCCGGCTTCTGGCTGTGGTTTGTGTCCCTGCGCGGACGGCCCGGAGATGGGGCTTCACCCGCGCTGTTGCTCCGAAGCGGAGGCCGGTCCACCTCACCTCGGACTCCTTCTGCGGTTACAGCCCGCCGCCCGCGAGGTTCTGGCCGCAGGTTTACGAGGGGAGAAAGGACTCAGTGGGGGAGCTGAGCTGCTCCAAGAGAACCCTGTGCGGGAGCCGCAGCCCCAAGTGCGAAGACCGCCGCAGAGGGGCTGTCGGGTCCGCCAGCGCGGCTCCGCCGGTGCCCGCGCAGGTCCAGCAGGGCTGGCGCTGGACAGCAGGGCAGGCGCAGGTCCAGCAGGGCTGGCGCTGGACATCAGGACAGCTGCTGGACAGCAGGGCAGGCGCAGGTCAAGCAGGGCAGGCGCAGGTCAAGCAGGGCAGGCGCAGGTCCAGCAGGGCCGGCGCTGGACAGCAGGGCTGGCGCTGGACAGCAGGGCAGGCGCAGGTCCAGCAGGGCCGGCGCTGGACAGCAGGGCAGGCGCAGGTCCAGCAGGGCTGGCGCTGGACATCAGGACAGGTGCTGGACAGCAGGGCAGGCGCAGGTCCAGCAGGGCAGGCGCTGGACAGCAGGGCGTGCCCCAGCGGCGCGGCCTCGCGACTGAAGCTCATTTCCTTGCACAGGAATAAAGAGGATCTTTTCACCTCTGACTGAAAGCGATAGTGTCTGGAACCATTTTGGGGAATAATTTTAATCTACAGGGGAAAACCCAACATGTGTTTCTCCTGAGTGCCGGTTCTCCTACTGGGCCCTCCACTATTGTTTTGTCTGGTGCCATTTTGATGTGTGTTGCTCTAGACGTGCTCCTGCCACAAGCATCTTTGAACCAGACGTTAATGGCATAGTTCACAGTCATTACTGTCAGTGCTCAGACACTGATATTGCGTTTGTGTTTGTAAAGCTACACATCAGATGTTAATTAAGTGCTTTTGGTTTTTTTTTTTTTCTGCTTAAACACTCTGGCAAAGAGTTTGCATTGATATCAGTTCCCTATCAGGGCTCACAATATCTGAACGCCAGCTGTGCAGTGTATGATAAATACAGTGTTTCTATGTGAAAAAATGGAATATTCGGGAACATTGGGCCCATTATAGGTCCCTGTGAAATAGTAGCAACTGAATCTCTTTCTTTTTAATAAAAAGTACTTAAGGGTAAACACCAATATTTAGCATAATCTATTTTCATTAAACAGCGCACGCAGGGTGCAGTGGAGCGGGACTGCGCGTCGCCTGCAGCCTTCGTGTTGTGACAGGCGGGTGGGGTGATGGGAGCGCCACCCTGGGGCCAGGGGCGCTCGCGCCACCGCCGGGCGCCAGACAGGAGGAGCAGAGCCGCAAACAGAAACATGCTTGCACCTCAGGTTTCTACTCTTAGAGCCAAAAGTGGAATGACTTTAATTGTATGACATTTAACTAGAAATCTGATATGCTGGGATTAATTATCTCTTTCATTTTAAATACCTTCTTAGTAGGTTTAAATTAACATGAAAAACCAAGTCGGCATTGGAATGAGGTCAATGGGATTGCCGGATTTAAACACAGGATTTGATACTTTATAATTGGATCGCCATATTGGTTTCAACTCAGAAGAACTACATGGAGGAAACTGTAGAAGCAGGAATCTGGGCAGACGGGGACATTTTCTGTTCCTGCTTTCTTCGTCTTCCTCCTCCCTGCTGAGAGAACTGGCTGCGGCCTCCCAACCTCTCTGAGCGTCACAGCTGCCGCGACCGGCCCAGGGAGGTCTCAGGCTCACACGGTCTCTGCTGTTGGCCGGCTGAGTGGGACATGGGGACAAAACTCAGTCACACTGCTGTGTAGGCAAAGTGAGATGGAATTTAAAGTATGAACGGCCAGGGCATGTATGAAACTAGGATGCTTCTGTGGTGTTTACCTCTGATTTAAAGTCGCTTATAGAACCGTTTCTGATGTTTAACTTTATTTTTCAAAGAGGTAATTAAGGTATGTGGTTGGAGGAATTATAAAAACAAGGCTTCATTTTACTGCAGGGGGAGGGGTCAGGGCTCTTATACAATCAGCTAGGGCTCAGCCCCAAGCAGTCCTGTCCCTATTGATTCATTTGGGCAGCGTGTTTGTTTATAGACAGGAATGATCAACTGTAGAAATTCTACTAAAAAAGGGAGGTCGTTGACACATAATGGTCATGGAATGCCTTGGGATCCACTGGGCTTCCAGAAGAGTAGCATTCGTGTGGGGCAGGTGCGCTGGGCCTCAGGGATGGGGCTTCTTGGACAGTGACTTGCTCACCAGCTGCTGAGCTTCTAGTGGCCTTGTGACTGTCAGTTGGGTGGGTGTTCTCGGCATGGGAGGCCAGGTGTGATGGAGACTAGCTGCAGACTCCACTGATTGGACCCAGGGTGTGGTGTGCATGCCACAGCAAGCAAACCCCAGAGGAAGCCAGCTGTCTCCTGGAACCCTGGCAAAGATGTCCAGCTGGAGCAGGGCACATGTAGCAGATCTTAGGAAGGGCCACAGATGGACATAACTGAGGGCCAGAGAGGAGAAAAACGTGCTTAGATGTTTCTCATTAAAGAATAGCATGGCAAAAAATCCTCCGACTGAACTCTGTGAAATGGTAAAACCAATATAACTCTCAAAGATATTTAGAGTAAGTGACTGATGTGTATCATTATGAGAGAGATGCATTGACTGCTAGGAAATTCAATTTTTATGAAATCTTCATTATGGGGAAGTACTGTAATCTGATTCACCTGTGCAGAATTCCCAGTAGGCGCAGCCCAGCCCCGGGGGCTGACATGCTTCGTTCTGTCCACGTGAGAGGAGAGACGACTTGCGGTTTCTGCCCGCTGATTTTCTGTGCAAGTCTCTCAGTCTGAAAGTAGCCAGGCGAGGCGACAGAGCCCGATAGCACTCAGGGAAAGGACAGCCCAAAACACCTCTCTGGTGAACGTGGACATCACAAGCTGGCGGTGGCACTGGCACTGGATGAAACTGGCATCCACTGGCACTGGCAGGATGAAACGGTAGCTGCAGAGAAGCATCGAACGCAGGAGATGAGGCCAGGTTTCCACCCACATCAGCCCCTTGTCAGCTCTGCTTTAGAAATGTCAAGTTCCTGTTTTAATATTTAGGTCTCTAATCCACTTAGACTTTAGCTTGGTACATGGTGAAAGAGATAGGACCAGCTTTAGTCTTTGGCAGGTGAAAACCCAGTTTTTCTAGCTCCATTTATTAAAGAGGCTATCTTTCCTCCATTGAGGGCTTTTGGCTCCTTTGTCAAAGATGAGGTGACTCAGTGTATCTGGAGTAGTTTCTGGATCTTCTAATCTGCTCCACTGGTCCTCAGGTCTGTTGCTTTGCCAGTACCATGCAGTTTTTATCACAGTGGCTTTGTAGTACAATTTCAAGTTAGAGATCGTAATACCCCCCACCATAGAGTTGCTTTCGCTATTCTAGGTCTTTTGTGGTTCCAGATGAATTTTTATTTTCTCTAGATCTGTGAAATATGCTGTTGAGATTTCAATCAGGATTGCGTTGGATCTAAATAGGAGTTGTTGGAGTATAGCCATTTTGATGATATTGGTTCTTCCTACCCAGGAATAAGGGATATCTTTCCATTTTCTGGTATCTTCTTCTATCTCCTTTTTGAGGGTTCTTTAGTTTTCAGAGTGGAGCTGTTTCACTTCCTTTGTTAGACTGATTTCTAGATATTTCATTCTCAGTGTTGAATGAGATCATGATGTGTATATATAACATACCACTAAAGACTTGAATTAAAAAGAAAGAAAGGACTGTAAAATTCTCTGCAAACCAGGAAACTGCAAATCTCAGCTTCTTATACCAAAGCTAACTTAAGCAAGTGGTCCAGCTCCTAATGTAAACTGCTATTAGTCAGCTGTTTCTGTAACATCAGCTACGTTATTCCTGAGGTGGTGAAAAGTGGGACACTGGACCCTAGTTTAGAGAAATGGAGTCTGCTCCACAGTGGGAGTCCTGGCTTCTTGAGAAGCAGCGGATATGTTTGGGTGTGTGCGCATCCTACAATCCCACTACTGGGGAGGCTGAGGCAAGAGGATCGGCTGGGGTACACAGTGAGACCAAGGCAGCCTGGACTACATAGCTGGCTGCATAGCTACATACATTCTCAAATGACAGAAGAGAGAGAGACAGAGACAGAGAGGTAAAAGAGGTGCCTCCTCAGGCTATGTGGAAGGAGAATGCGAAGCACCCATCTGTCTGTGAGCCACTTGCCCTCTCTGCCCTGCTGAGCTCTGAGGCTGGCTGCCAACTTTGTGTGACTTGCTCTAACCAACACTGAAGGTGAGGTTCATTCTCAGTCGGGATGAACCCGAGCTCAGGCTGGGGGCCAGAGCACTGGCTCACAGGGTGCTCTCTCCTGTCCCCGAGACTGCCAGGCGCTGGGGCAGCCCCAGCCCCGAGGCTGCTGCCTGCCAGGCCTCTGTTGGGGATGGTGATCTCTGCTCACCGTGGCTATTGTGGAGATCCTGGCTTCTTCTGAACTCTTCTGGGAACAAGTATCTCTCAAATGGTGTTAAAGTAAATAAAACTTTCATTTGTAGCTTAAACACTTTCTGTTGGCAGTGAGGAATTTGGACCCTGGATGGAAGGCCCTGAAGTGCAGACTTGGAGCGGGCTTTGCTCTGCCTGCAGAAGACACTCCGGAGTGACCACACAGCAGGATTCTGGCCGGCGCCGCAGGGTCACCAAACAGGCTCAACTTTCCACCAGAGGCGAGGACGCTGGTGCCCTTTTGCCCGGCTGCTGGCTTTTTCCGCAGAGGGGACTCTGAGAGACTTTGTGATGTGGAGGGTTTTGAAGACCAATATGCTCAGAGACCTCAGAAGGCTCAGTCCCCGAGTGATGACCTCAGGCACCTTGTCTTGCGTCTTCTCATGGCAGTGAAGCTCAGATTAGCATCTGGTGAGAGATGGAAATTGGTGCTGTCAGGAGAGCATAGGTGGGCTCTCACCCAGGATCCAAGACCTGCTTCGGAGGACAGTGCTGAAGCTCCGCGCAGTGTCCACACGAGCCACGGTCTGAGGCTCCACTGAAATTCTAAAGGAAAACGTCGATCATTTTGAAGTTTCCTTTCAGCCAGTGAAGAAGAGAAGAAGATTGCAGGGCTGGGAAACTTGGAAGCCTCTTATTCAACCATTAAGTGCGGAGATGGCCTGAGGTGACCCGGGTGCTTCAGCTCGTAAACGCCACAGCAGGTACTTAGGCAAGGCCTCCGAACTGCCTGCAGTTGTCAGGAAACTGAGCAGGGACTTGCTCTAGTTTTTGTCATTCTATATTCCTACGTTCTGCTTAAGTGTATTTTTAAAAATTATTCTTTTAAAACACAGGCTTCAAAAATTAAGTATTAACATCAAGCCACTAAAAAGCAGAGAAGAATAAAATAAATCACGCTCTCAAAGTGTGATTGTGCTTTCTTGCCTTGCCACTTTTAGGGTGACCTGCTGCTGGTCCCAGAGAGAACTCTGAGAGGTGATTTGTCCACACTGGCAACGTGTGACCAAGAGGATGACTTGGCAGGCAGGGGCAGCTCAGGAAGTGTTTGTTCTTCTTGGACTTGAGTGTGAGGTCAAGCCTACTGTTTAACACACGAAAGTTACTGGTGGGAGAAACTGCAGTGACACCTGGGACATGAGCTCGGTCCTTTTCACAATTCTGGTTGCAAACCAAACTGAATGAGAACAGAATCAGATTTCCTGATTTATGACCAAAATCATAGAAAGAATTAAGTGCACGGACTGAGGCCCTACTATATTTGAAATAAATCAAATATGCATCCTCTTTATGAAGTAAAAGAAACTTCCTGTTGATTGCTTTAATATGAGATAGTATCTATCCACAAAGTATAATAAATGTATTTTTCACTATTTTTCTTTAGCTACAAAGATTTTGATCTTTTCTAAAAAGAGCACACAGTATAAGTTTATCTCAAGGAGTTAAAAATTGAGATTGAGCTCTACCTTTTTATAGGAGCAACTGACCTGGCCTGACATTTTAAAACTTCAACTGGACTCTCCAGCCTCCTTGCACCTATTGTATCCCACAAGAGGTGATGTACAGGTGTCTTCTTCCTGTGCATAGGTGTCTTTGAGGAGAGATGATAGACTGAGCTGTGTAGTAACACCAGGTCATTTCTCTGTCCCTGGGAGACAGGGACAGTTATGCGGAGCTGTGTGGCCAGCAGGGAGGGCTCTATTCCCGGGTTGGCAGATGTGCCTGGATCTCCCCTGACCTGTACAGCACAGTCCAATTGCTCACAAAGTGGGAAATGATTCTAATGTGCTGGGCTCATCTGGGGGATGTTTGTATCCTGAAAGCGAGGATGAGTCCGTGTCTTAATCTCTTTTCTCATTTCCAAGACACAACATTGGCACCCAAAGTAAAAGGAGGTGAGGTTTATTGGGCTCACGGATGGTTGAGGTTCCAGTCTGTACTTGGCTGCTGCAGGACAGAGGGCATCGCAGAGGAGAAACAGCCTAGCTTAGGCAGAGGGCAGCAAAGCAGTGAACTAGTAAGAAACAGCAGCACAAAGAGTGGCAGCCTCTTCATGGCCCTGTACCCTACCCAGGCTGCAAGGGCTTTTCCCTTACACAGACCTAGATCCTGCCACCTGTGACGGCGTGACTCTGGGACATCCAGACCCAGCTGGACAGGGAAGTCAGCGTGGGAGGACCGATTCCAGGACTTGCTTCCGTGTTGGGAATCCGCAGATGAGACAGTGAAGCCCACAGTGCTGTGGTTGCATCTGGGTTGTAGGAGGGGCTGACACACTTCCCGGGGACGTGCCAGCCTCTTGGGTCCCATCACTGTGGGCTTTGACTTGGCTCATTGCTGAGCAGTACATCATTTCTGTTTTTGTTTGTTTTGTAGTACTTGGGATTGAACCCAGGGCCCAGAGCATCCAAGGTAAGTGTTCTACCCAGCTAAACTTCTAGCTCTTTTTAAAAATTGTGAGTCTGGTTCTCACTAAGCTGTCAGGGAGGGGTCGGACTTGCTGTCCTCCTGCCTCGGCCTCCAAGAAACTGGGATTACAGGCAGGTGCGCCTGCATGGGGCTTTTCAACTCTTTGAAGATTAAAAAGCTCTGGAATTGATGATGTGAAGGCTGCACAGCAACATGAATACACTTGGTGAAGCTGAATTGAGCTCGTAAAAGTGGGCAAAATGATACATTTTGTACTATGTATATTTTACCACAGTTAAAATGAGAACAAAATCTATTTGTTCCACAAAAGTTAGGAAAAAGCAAAACACAAACATCAATTCATGGTTTCTAAGTAAATGCTGGCAGATGTCTAACATCCGTGAACGTGCACAATATACAGGCTTTTGTTTCCTTCTAAAAATCTACTATGATGGACTCTGGTGCTACTTACAAGGGTAGTTAATGGTTTAAAGTAGTTGATGAAGGTTGGCTTTAGGTCCAGCGATCTATGTACAAACAACAGCTGGCTATTACAAATAGTCTCTTAGCCAGCACGTACACCCCTCCTCCCGGGCCCCTGTCTGTTAGGGCTCTCCCTTCCCCACTTTCTGGTGCTGCCCTTCGGAGGCTTCGGAAACCCGGCTGTGCTGTGGAGGCCGCGCTTGGCCCAAGGCTGGCGAGGAGAGCCTGGGGCAGTGCCACGCTACCCCTGGAGCAGACCGTCCGTCCTGCAGCACGACTGGGCCTGTGCTCGACACACCAGGGCCCCGTGCTGCAGGGTGCCTGGCTCTCGGGCCCCTGCTCTCCCAGGGAAGAGTGAAGGGACATCCTGGAAAGTGTGGCGCGGCAGACCCCAGGCCGCTCTGGGCGGCTCTGCCAGCCGTTTTGTCCCTACGTGTGGGTGAATTGAGATGAATTAATGTGAAAAATGGAAACAAACAGGGAGAATTTCTTTCTCCTTTTTTGAGGCAGTTTCTCTAAGTTGCCCAGGCTGGCCTCACACTTGTGATCCTCCTGCCTTAGCCTCCAGAGGGACGGGTTACAGCTGCGTACCACCGCACCTGGCTTTTTTCTGCACCGCTAGGATATGCTGTCGCTGTCCGCCACTCGTCTCAGCTGCACACCCACCTCCTGCTCTGCTCTCTGGTCCTGGGAGCAGCGGCATCAGGCTCACTCTCCTTGTGCCCCACGTGCCAGCCACGCGCCGTCACCAAGGTAACCCTGGCTGCCCAGGCGCTGTGCCGTGGCCTCTCGGCGCTGAGCGTGCAATCATTTGTAGTAAGGGTGGAGGACCTTTGGTAGTTAATGAATGTTACTCTGTCTATCCAAAAATCACTCTCTGCAGTTGTCTCGCTTCAGGGGACCCACCCCACCCCAAGTTTTGTAGGATGAAAGGAAGGCATCTTTTCTCTGGTATGAGGAACCAACGGTGTAAATGAGCTCTAAAATGTATGATAGGCATTGTGAAATAGTGAACTATCCAAAAGAAAAAGGGGGATAGAGGTAAGTAAAGAAGGGAAAAATTGGTGATAAAAAAGGAAACAAAGCTTATGTATATAGGGCGTGGGGGATTTAGGGGCAGGGGAGTGGGAAAAATGAGAATTAAGTCTTGTTAGGTACTGGTACAAATTCAGATTCGTTTGTGGTCATAATGTGTATATAAAATATGCCCCCAAAATTAGTTTTTTAAAAAGAAAGGAAAACAGCAAGTTGCCCCCTGCTCCGGCAGCCTCACTGTTCTGTCCTGGCAGCCCCCTGAGGAGCAGCACAGTTCTTCCGGGGTCACCAGGCAGCTCCTGTCCCAGTGCTATGGGGTCTGCCGTGGACCTGGCCTGCCGTGCAGCGCCCCAGCTACTCAGGGCCACAGCCTGTCTCCAGGCCGAGTCCTGTGGGGCTCCACCCTCTCCTCACCCACAGTGCCCTCTGCACAGCTACCCCAGGCTGAGTTGCTGCCCGCGGCTGCCCCTTACCTGCTGGCCCCCAGCCCCTCCCTCGCTGTGGGGTGTGCTCTGCCTGGTCCCTGGGGTGGGGAGAAGGTGGAGCCTGCAGCTGGCTCCTCAGCAGGGCAGCCTGACTTGAGTCCTACATTCTTCCCACTGCTCAGGAGGTTGCTGCAGTTGTGGCTCCACCCTGCAAAACCCCAGTCAGGAAGTTGAAGTAGGAAGGGGGGCTGGCCCGGGGCCCACCGTGCAGCAACAGGTGGATCTGACTCTGCACCCGGCACCTGGAGGCCCTGGCCTGCTGATGGTGTGGAATCGCTGGTCATTTCATTTTCCTTGAGTTCCTGCCCTGCATTTTATGCAGGTATACTGTTGCCTTTGCACATGAGCAATGGCGGGGCTGTGTCCGTTTTCTCCTCTTTGGTTGCCAGCTGAACTGTGAAGTCCCTGAGGACAAACCTCTGTCCTCGAGTGTGCAGTGATCACCTGGGACTTGTGCAAATGGTTCTTAAGCTGCGGGCGCCTCCACTTGCATGAAGACTTTCTGTACTCTGTGTGGTGTGTTCACAGCCCAGGGAGGTTTGTGAAGAGGAGGCACTTCGGGCACCACTGCTGGACTGACTCACGTTGCCTGGC
The DNA here is from genome assembly GCA_004026965.1 of Petromus typicus. Taxonomy (NCBI): domain Eukaryota; kingdom Metazoa; phylum Chordata; class Mammalia; order Rodentia; family Petromuridae; genus Petromus; species Petromus typicus. The sequence continues at coordinate 21,111 of PVIR01009199.1, read as the reverse complement.
GCGTCTGTTGCAGTTTCAGAAGCACCATCCCTGCTGAAGCCTCACGCTGCGGCTGCCGTCCAGGAGTTCAGAACACTTTTCAAACTGGGGCTCGGAGCTTCCCTTTGCACAGGCCCCCAGGTGCTGTCGCTTGTTCTGGGCGTGGCTGCGGCGACTTCTGGACATGGATGAAGGGGGCGTGGGTGGTGACTGGGGTCCCATGGGTGCATTTCTGTGGTTCAGTGACTTCCGCACGTCGTTCAGCCCTAGCAGCTCTGTCTGCAGAATCGGGTCCAGGAGCCCTCCAGCCACCTCGGACGGCTGCCCGGCCAGGCCAGGCTGCTCATGGAGCCGAGGTCCTCGGGGAGGGAGAGCCCGAGTCGTGTGCAAGGTCTCCCTTTCGGGTTCTAGGAGCACAATTGCAGCGAGAGACGGTAGTGGGTCATGATCCCATCCAGAGCAGACGTGTGGATTGCTGTCAGGGATTACGCTGCGCAGGGACGCACACGCTGGCTCCATGCTTTCTTTCCCATATTCACATGACCAGGACTCCACCAGAATTCCTGTTTTACCACAGGCTCTGGGGAAACTGCGAAGAACAAGTATCTCCAGGTGGGAAGCTGCATCCTGAACACTAACAGTTACTAACCAGCACTCATCTGCGGAACTCTCTGTAAAGTGACAAATGGCAAAATCACAAACCATTGTCATCTGAGCTGGTGATCATAGAATGTGTAGCCACCAAAATACACAGAGAAAAGTAGTGTCTGTGTAATTGATAAAACATTTTACTAAAATGTATGGCAATGCCGTAATGTCTCAAATTTTAAAAATGTTATTCTTTATTTAATCATGCTAAATTCACCGTCAAACCTGTTTTCAGATGATTTTTTTAAAAAGATGGCGCTCAAAACTGTACAAGTTCTAGCTTCAGAGAAGCTTCCTGGCGCGGGGTGCCAAGCAGGGATGTCTGGGTTGCTGCCCCCAGTTGGGGTAGGGCCTGCACTCAGAGCTGCCTCCTCCTGGGGCCGGACATCTGTGTCTACCGACCACCTCCACCCGGGCCTGCCCGGAGATCCTGCCCAGCAGGGTCCCGAGGTGGAGGTGGTTCCCCTGTGACAACCCCCTGCCTCTCTCTAGGCCCTTGACCTCCTCTGGGGAAGAATGGCGAAGTGGGGGTCTTAGCAAGAAATGGGGGAGTTGGGGCTGGTGTGTTTGAATCAAAAGTCCCCTCTAAGTGTGGCTAGTGCAGAGGCCACAGAAGAGCTTCTTAATGCAGGCTGCGCTGCAGAACAGCCAGCATCTGGCACTGATTGCCCGGGAAGGTGAGAGGGGTCCACAGGGCAGGACAGCTGCCCGGCTGACTGGGCAGCCAGGGACTCAGCCTTTGTTTCTGGAAGGACGAAGTCAGCAGGTCGCAAATGTGAGCAGCTCTCTCTCGAAGGACACGTGGGTACATGTTTTCCAAGCACAGGATTCAGGACAGCGCCACAGCCGCCGGCCCCAGAGCAGCGTGGGATGATTTCAGTGTTGGGCATGCGCGTTCTGTCCTGGGAGTTCTAGGTCTCTATTCTGCCCCAGCTCCCCCGCCCCAGAGTAGCAGTGACAGCATCTCCTGAGAAGTCCCCGGATGAGCTCGGCCACACCCACCTCCTACGTCAACGTCTGCGCCGGCTCCGGGTCCCCACCTGGGAGCACGAGAGTCGGTCAGGTGCCGGGTGGTGCAGTCGCCCGTGCCTCTCCAGGGCCCAGCTCCCGCGAGGTCACTCAGGCTTGGGACCTTCGCAGTCTCATACAAATGACATCTGGGCGGGAGACACCTGCGTCCAATTTCCCCTGGAACGCACAGCTGAGTTCTTTCATACCCGTCTTTCAGATGAGGTTTCTGGATGACACTGCCTGGGAAACGTCCCTGTGATTAGTACACACCAGCCGGTGAGCACGCGCGGCTGTCTGGGTGCCGCGTCTCGGGGGGCAGCAGTGTGCTCTGCTGTGCGACCTGCATGCTCTGAGGCACCCCTGGGCCACTGTGAATGGCAGTGTGGTCCACTGAGCTCTGAAGGGTTTTGTGTATTTTCTTTTCTTACCACTGGGCTATTTTTTTCTTTCCAGTTTATTTTGACAATGAGAGGAAAATATATAAAAATAAAAACTCAGCTTTGTGCTTGCCAAGTTTTTCTTTCAAACTTAGAAACCAGTTGCTGAAAGACACGATGAACGGCGCCCTTTGCTCTTCTCTTCAGCCTCCTGCGGGCGGGCACAAGCTGGGCAGAAGCCGGGAGCCCGCGGGAGGGTGCGCAGCGCGAGCAGGCCTGGTGGTCGCTGCGGGGCTGCCCGGCACTGTGCTCCCGCGCAGAGCCCGCCCGCCGCAGCTCCTGGCTTCAGTCTCCGTGCGCGCAGCACTTGCCACGTGAACCGAGTCGTCTGAGCTTCCAGCACAGAGGCCGTGGCTCCCTGCTCTGCAGCCACTGCCTGTGAGTGTGGGCGAGGACGGCGAGGGCAGAGACAACACCTAAGACAGGCAGCATCATCGAGAGCTGAGACCCAGGACGAAGATTTGCAGCTCTCTGCTATGTAAGCCACCCCAGAGAACCCCTTTGGTCTGTCACGCACACTGGAACGGAGAGGTCGCCACGCTCTTGGAAGGCCGGGAAGGAAATGGGGTTTCCTGTGGGATGAGGCTGAAAATCGCCGCAGGCCTCAGGTACAGGTCTCCAGGCAGCGCCAGCGGCATCACACCCCAGGCCTCTCCCTGGGCAGCGTCTATACCAGGGTGGAGCCATTGACCTCATCAATAAATGAGGTCATAATAAATTCTACCTGGGTGTTTTGCCCTTTGACAACAGAGGCATTTTTTTCTACTTGGTAATTCCAAGACAAGGCTGAGAAAATCTATGCTGATTGAGTTAATGCATAATAGCTGACTGAGCTACGGGGTTGGGTTGGAATCACTCTCTTCTAGGTTTGGATAAATTAATCGTTGACCCACTGATTTGACATTAGGGTACAAGACAGTAGGTCCAGCCACAAAAGGAAGGGTTTGGATCTGGGGGAACAGAAAGATCAGCTCATCTTCCAGTGAGGCCAGGGGTGGGGTGAGGACGCCAGACTTCCACGGACACCTGGCTTCGGCGGGAGGTGAGCGCCTCGCCACTCCTCCACGTGGAAAGTCAGGCTGTCTGAAATGCTTCATGATCCTCCCATAAACTTGTAGGCGAGCACTGGGCCAGGTTCTGTGGCTACCAGATTGGAGCCTTTCTCTCTCTGCTCCATTCAGCTAATTGAGCTGTGCTGGAAGCCACAGTAATTTATTCTGGAGAGTCTTTCTGAGCTAACCATTCCAGGCTGAGGGAAGCAACCTCGCTGCGTTCCTCCAACACTTGAGATACAGAATTCGTGTTTTGGAAAACACCACTGAGTCAGTCCTCAAATGTAATCAATAAAAGACAGCCTCCATCATCAGCTTTTCATTAACTGAGCTCAGACTTGTCTCCTTTTATTGCTTTTTCCGTGTTTACAGTGTCTCATTCTTTCCTGGATTCTGGATTTTCGCACCATATGGCCACATCTTTAAGTCATTTTTCAGCTGCTCTATTAAATAGTAAAATGAGATTCAGAGCAGATTTCTTTGATTTTAAAATAGCATTTTGAATGTGTGACTTTTTTGTAAATAAAAAAAGAATTAAAGCTCTCAAAATCATGAAATTTCAGGTATTCCTACCCAGACAGTGTGATATGTATCTTTTACTCACAAGGATTAGTGTGTGTTTATCTTATGGAGTTTCACCCACTGTATAAATTGATTCATTCATCCTGCATATTGACGTTCCTTTGTACTTAAGTAAGATTCTGCCTCCCTGACTGCTAATGAGCATAGACTGAAAATGAAATTGAAAATGTATAACTGTTCAATGTATTTCTCATTAGAAATGACTGCGTAGCTGTGAGTGCACGTGCGACTATCAGTAGTGCTCTGCAACTGAGCGGGGACTTCACAGTTTAATGATGTAGAACGGAGGGCTCCTCTTTGCCCTTTTAGCCTTCCTTCTTGCTCAGTTGCTTACAAAAGTGCAGAGGCGAGCGAGTGTTGCCGTGCTTCGCTCTCGTGGCTCGGCGCGGCCAGGAGGGCCGAGGGCGTGCGGTTCACTGTGTGGAGTTAGGCCTGCTGGGCCTCTTGTGTTCAGAGCCAGGAAGGACCTCTCACAGAGTGGCTGGTGACTTCCTGCTTTGTGGAAGGATAGTGTTTAACAAAAGGGACGACCTCCAGAGAGTCTGTGATGCAGACTGCCGTTGATCCCGATCTTAGTGGCAGGGGCTGTGGCAGTCACAATCAATCAGCATGTGTAGTTTGAAATCTTCAATTATACATTAAAATCTGAGCATTGACTTTAAAAAATGACCTAGAGTTGATTGCTTAAAGTGAAAGCCTAGGCACTCAGTGTCCAGGTCGATAGTCTCTTAACTGTAATCCAATAAGTCAACGTTAGTGGTTTACAATTTGTGTCGTAAATACAGTTCATATCTTTTAACTGCAATTAGAGGCCTATTTGCTAGAGAAATATGCTTCCATTGGAGAGAAGTCCATCACATGTGAATATCTGGATGATCATCAGTATTTTTAAGTTCATTGTTTACTACATGGGGAAATAGTAATTTGAAGCAACTATACTAAATAATTTGGGGAAATTCTGCTTTTTTTTGAGTTACCCTGGTATTTATTCATTATTATTGTCACTATGACAAACAACAGTAATAAAAACTAAAACGTTATTTTTAATCTGTTTAGAAGTTTAAAATCATAATCGTGTTTGCATGCTCTGGTGTGGTGGTGGTGAACGGTGGCGTCCTTGAAAGTTCTAAAACGGCCGTCATCACTGCTCGTGCTGTCCTCCTAGCACAAGTCCCTGGGGGACAGACAGCATTTTCAAGGTGTTGTGCACCGTTCCAAGAGGCAGTGTTGCTTCTGGGTATGGAAAACTCTCATCCCCGAGCACCGACTGAATCCCTAAAAGGAAGTGGTGGCGGGAACTTAGGTAGTTATGCTGCTTTTTTTCTAAGAACTTGAAATTAAGAGAGATGACACTAACCTACCTGAGAGGCAGAAGTCTACCCTTTGAGAAGATGTGCAGTACGCATTTATTTAGCGCTCTCTGTGCACCGGGCAGCCTGTCTCCTCGGGGTTGGAGAGGACGGCTGACAAAGGAGCAGTCAGAGGAAATGTGCTCAGGTGGGGCGCGGCGCCGTATGTGTCTGTATAGGAGCGTTAGCATTCAGGTCGGTCTGAAGGTGCGTGGCAGGAGGAGGCTGCCCTGCGCCCGGAAAGCCCGTGCCGGAGAGCTGCCTGACGGGCTAGTGCGTGGACAGGCAGGGTGTGTTGTTGTGGGAGGAGGAAGGCGTGAGCATGACTGAGATAAACCAGGTACAGCTCTCCTGTCAGCCGCTGTGTTCCAGTGGTGTTTCCACCTGGTCTCATCGGGTGAGAGGCAGCGAACGTCGTTGGCTCGTCAAAGGACCCCTTCTCCACCAGTGCCACCCTGGAAATAACTCCAGCAACTCCTGATTTTGACAGCCAGTGTGCCAACACTGGCTGGCAGTGTGCAGTAGTCCAGTTGGGAGATGCTGCTTTCTTTGTCTCCATGGACAGTGAGTGTCTTGCCCAGGTCCACAGGGCTGTGAGGAGAGGCCTGGCTCACCTGGCTCATGTCCCTGCGCACCATTGCCCTCCGAGAGTCATCTACAGGACAGCACAGTGCTGGTTCTCAGCGGAGCTGCCGAGGCACAGGGTGAATGTGCTCAGCGGAACTGTCTGCTGGGAAGTCTGGTAGCAAAGGACTGTGGTTCTGCTGAGCCCTGAAGACTGCAGTGTCTGCCCCAGAGAAAGGGAAAGGCTCTGTCCTCGGTCAGTCTGGAGTCTTGGGCTACTAGTTCCACCATTCACTGCTCCTTTTTCTACCCACACAAGAAATACTCGCTCTGGCCACACTGACTGTTTATTTTTAAATCTTTTTAGAGTTTGCTTGGAATGCTAATGCTCCTATGCATACACATATCTCACTCTCATGAATAAAAACCACTCAATTCCTCCAAAGAGCACTGGAAATTTATTAAAATTGTGTCAGGGCTCCATTTTGCCATGTCTGCTCTCCAACAGTGTTGATAAGCCATGCTTGTCATGCTTCTAGCCATCCAGAGCTATAACTTCTTCAGGACATCTGTATTTTTAATGATGAAACTTAGCATGTCCCTATCCACCGAAGACAAGTCAGAGTCCACCAGGTGCCGGCTCATTTGGACGCCCATGTATGGAAAAGTGATTGTCCGCTGGGGTAATTGGAGATGCAGCCCTCCCTGTCAGGTCAGCCCCTTCTGTAAAATTTCAGGCCTCACTCTGAACTAGCCTTGTACAGGAAAACATAATAGCAAAGAGAAGCAGGCACATAATGAGTATCTGTTAAAATAATAGCTCTGAGAGGAAGCCGAAGTTTAATGCGACTCATAAGTTTCTGACTGCCTGCAGCAGGGCCGCACGGTAGCTTGGTGGGTCTTGCCCCAGTGCCCCGGGCTCCCGATGTCGACGCCATGTGTAGGGGAGGGGCCGCACCGAGCACCACTGGAATCCTGGGTGCTGCTATTTTTTGAAAATGAAAATGTTGATATCAAAACTTCATAAGAGTTTCAGTTGTCTGTTTGAAGGAGCAAGACCGCGGTAGTCACAGGTCCAGTGTCCATGAATACAACACAGCAAACTTTAAAATACTTTCCTCTCTGCTGGTTCTCCAGTTCGTTTTGGTACTTTATTGTGGCTTTTATTCATGATAAATACATTATCCCAGGTTTTTGTTCTACTGGCTCTCCTGTCATACTTTCCCACCCAATTTATTTCCAGGCACTTTGAAACTAACTCAGGATTTCTGTCAAGGACAAAGGAGAATTATGCATTGGATCATTTATCCTTTCATCGCATCTCACCTACTTGGTGATTTCTTTGGCCTTGTGTATTATTCCTGCTTCCAATAGCTCATCATGTTTCTGATTGAAGTTGGCTCTGGAGATACTTGCAGGCAGCTGGAGAGCTAGCTCCGCCCGCAGTGAGGCGCGCGGTGAGGAACCAGCGTGTCTGGCAGGGGCGCCTGGAGCCCTCAGGCGCAGCCCAGGTCTGCTCTGGGCACGGAGGACTCCAGAAGCCTCCTGTCCTCACTGTGTGCTGCTTGCGATCTGCTCATTACACGACAATAAGAAATTATAGATGTGTAACATGTTCGACAGAATAACAAGAATATATAGGGAAAAGGTGAGCTGTTTACTTAGCTAGCATGGCTAGTCCAACTATGTGTGCTCAACATTAGAATATTTGGGAAAAAATTGTGGGTTTTGTTTGGGATCATACATCCAATGTGAAGCATTCGCAGATGGAGCCATCATAGAACAGCTAGAGCCGCGTGTGGACTAAGGAAGAGGTGAATCCCTGGGCTAAGCAGGGACATCTGTGGGTTAGAAATGACCAGAGGCAAAGGCGCGAAGGCGACAGTACTCAAGAACGCGAGTGCACAGGCCGGACGAGGGGACGGTGCAAGCCGTGTGCCCAGGCGCGGTGCACGCCCAGGCGCGGTGCACGTCCAGGCGCGGTGCAGACGGCTGGGCGCGCTCCGGCCTCTCCCTGCGGAACTCACAGCAGCACCGGCCACGAACTCAGCTCCTGCCCGCTGTGGTCATGGCCAGAAGTGCCGACCGCAGTGGAGAGAAGCTCCTGCTCCAGCGCCTGGGATCCCGTGGCAGGAAGAGAGTGTGAGGCCTGACTCGCGGGGGACGCTGGGCCCTCGCCACCGGCGCGGATCTGCCAGGTAGCTTGAAATCGACTTTATTTCTGACGTTACCAAAGGACCTAATACTGTGCGAAACCTTGCTTTGTGATCATTTCGCAACTTTATATTTCTAGTACTTTTGAGATTTGATTCACTGAATATACTGATAATTATACTTTTCCAAAACTTCATCTTCTACTACTCTTAGGTTTTTCTTTTCAACAGAATTCTTGGTTATTTTCTCTTAACACATAAAAATGAACGGAGGAAAACAAGAAAAGTCACAATGGAAATATTACTCTACATTATTTACCTATATATTATTAATTTCAAAGGGGGAGACATACATAATTCTATCAGTACCATTATAGAATTAATTCATATCAGTGATATGGCTTCTAAAAGGTGTTGGTATATATGAATGTAGTATACATGACAGCATATACTGTGTACAAATACCTACACACAGGTATGTGCACTCATACATGCGCGTTCTCAGTGGGGAATATTGCATCGCTCGTCAATTTCTATTATTGAATCAAAGATTTTTCTTTACACTATTAGGCCTTTGGAAATCACCATCACCAAAGTAAACAAAAATAGCCTGGACTGCACAATATTATATGGATTTAACATAAATTTCACATTATGTACAATGATACTATTAAACGTGTTAATACAACGCATAAAACGACCAATTCTCTTTAAATTTTAGTGTTTGGCATATTTGTTTTGATTGTACGTGTGGGAGCTCTGAGAGCAGCTCTGTGAAGATACTTAGTGAGTTGCCATAGAGACGGAATTGTGGCTTTGTGAAGCTCTTGTTCCCCTGGGTCTTAACCCAGGCACATGGTTTTTCGATCACAGTCCAAGAGATGGTGTTTCCATTTGCCTACTTTAAAAATTTTGTGTACGCATGTACAGCTTTATAACTTATATAGTGCAGAATTTGATCATGTCTGACGTTCTTAAAGTCAAATCTTAGTTTCTTTCTTTTTGCTAGTTCTACATTCCATGTTTTGTCTTTCCTTCCCTGCCCTAATAACTAATATTCTACCATGTAGTTTATGATTCCTTGTCTATTTTTGTACAATCATATACAGACCTATGTATGAATAGATAAAAATAAAACAGCAGTTTTCCAATTAGAATTCCATAGAAATCTTTACAAACTCATTGGTTTACACTGGCTGTTCTGTTTGTTACTTCTAATTGCTGCTTAATATTCCGTCTTGTGAATCTGCCATAATTTAACCACATTTTCCATCTTTCTTTTTACTATGAATAATTCCTGAATAAACATTATCATACACATGTCTTCACTTACTGTTGGTACTTTTATTTCTATAGGACAGAGTCCAAGAAGTTAAGATTACAAGGTCAAAGACTATTTTGTGTGCTCTAAATTTTTATAGGAGTTGCCATATTACTTTCCAAAAGGAATATAACACATCGCATTTATACTTAATGGTGTATGTGAATATCTTTTTCCCATGTCTCTGCCCCATAAAGAACTATATAGAATTCTCTTCAATTTTTGCCAAGTGTAAGTGAAATTGTTGATTGATAGTTTGGGTGTGTTTAAACGATATATTTGTTGAAAAATTGCATTTACTTAAAAATTATTATTAATATTCATGTTTATTTGATTTTTATTTTTTAAAATCATGTAAGATCACTTTGTATATCGCAGATATATACCTGTGAATACCATCTCTAACACAATGATTTTTCTATTTGTTGTTTCTTCATTGCTTCTTGATGTGTTGCGTACACGGAAGTTTCTATTCTTTTCATAGTCCTTCAAAAATATTTTAATATAAAATCATGTAACCTTCTTCCCACCCACTAAAAACAGTATCTTCTTGAAATTCTAATCAGAAAATCATTACATTTATTTAATTGATACTTTTAGAAAATTTAGTATTCTCATCTAAAAATCTGATATTTTTCCATTTTCTTGATCTTAATTTTATCTCTTTGGTAGTTCATCTTTTTAGAAAAATTCACTTCAAGTATTTTATTGCTTTTGCTACTATAAACATAATATCTTTTCATTTTTAATTTCTAGGAACGTAAGTGGAAAAAATATATTGACATGTAAATAGTTATCTGATATCCAGCTACCTCACCAATTTTGTTAATATTAAGTGTTTTCATTTCTTTTTAACTTGAATTTTTATGTGCTTTATAGGCATGCATGTCTATTACCAATAGAAAAGACATAGTTTCATATTTTCTTCTCCAGGATACATGTCAGCAACTTTATTCTTTCCAAAAGTTGGAAGTAAATAAAGAAGACACTGGGAATGTATGCAGTCAATGCTGCCAGTTGTTTTCTTGTATTGCTATTATTCTTAGAGGTTTCTAGGGATGACTGCTGGGTTGCATTATATTAAAATTTGGCATTATTAACATCTTCAATGGCTTGTTCTCACACATTGTGTCTACAGGAGGGACTAGGCCCAGAGAACCATATTCCACGAGCCCTCCTTAGTCAAATGATGCTTCTGCTTTGGCATTCCCAATCTAGTTCTGCTGATGTTTTGTTTAATATTTTTCCAGGATTCATGAGACGTATTTAGAGCTTTTTCTTGTGTTACTGTCTTTCATATGTTTTGGTATAATGTAGTATTTGCTATATGAAGTAAATTCAAGAGCTTCCCATCTTTTTCTACGGCCCAGCATATTTTAAATACTTCTGCAACTGTTGAGAAAGCGTACAGAGCCATATCACGAGGTTGACTTGCAGATGAGAGCCTTTTCTGCAGTAATTGCAGTGTTCACTTCTTTAGCTCATCTTGGTGGTTTAGTAAAGAAGTCATTCATTTTCTCTGGATTTTCAAAGTTGTTTTCCATGAGTTTGTGCATAGAATTCTTATAATTTTTCAGCTTTCTTACATCTGTGGTTATGCAGCATTCTCTATTACCTTTAATAAAGCTTTTAAACCTTTTATTTAAAAATCCTATTATTTTCAGGATCAAATTGTCTATGGTATGTTTATTCTTTCCATCTCTCTTCATGTTTTATTTGTGAATTGTATTTGTAATTATTAATTATTGCTTCCTAGCTTCTTTAGGCTACAGGGTATTTTTTTTTTAATATCCAGAATGGAGAATTTATTCTTTAAGTTTTAGCTTTTTCCCTATAGAGGCAAGTAATTTAAGTTTCCAATTTTTCCTCTATAAAGAAGTTGCTGTGTCTCATAGGTTTCATTATCTAAATAGATCCTAATTTCTCTTTTTATTTCAACTTTAGGATTTATTGAATGTTTATTTAAGAGTGCTTTTAAATTGCCAGTTATAATGATTTTGGTTACTTGCTTAGTCTTGGCGCTGAGTTTGATTCTATTGCAGTCATGCAGTGAGCTCTGCTAGTTTCTGTTACAATTTCCTGTCCCGAGACTTCCTCTTTGTCTGTCACTTCGGCCAGAACATGGGTGCAACAGCCCAGCTGGGCCAGACCCAGTGCCCGGGGAGGTTGGAGAAGCAGGCCAGGAGGACCAGTCCCTCTCAGGCAGCGTCGGAGGCTGAGCAATGTCCTACTGCCTGGAAAGTGGGGTGGTGAGGGCTAAAGGAAAAGGACGAAGCAGATGTGTGTACACAGGGAACTGCGGGGTCAGTGCCTCCGAGCGGCAAAGGCAAAGGCACTCTGAGCTTGTCATTATTTGTCAGGTTCCTAGCGAGTATCAGGAGGCTCAGAGAGTGGCGGTAACCCCGAAGTGATGAGGATCGTAGGACTTTACGTTGATTCGGAGGGTGAGATGCACAAAATGTTCTTACAGCAGTAGGTGGGACGAGTTACACTGATAAGGAATTAGCACCTTCCCAGGTGAAAGCTTCACATTTTCTATTACTGTCGGTTCTTAACGCCCTGGTATGTCTTCAGCAGATGAATTCTTGCCCTTGAGCTTCACACCATCATGGGAGTATTGAGGCCTCACACAGCCCTGGTCAAAATTAAACTGTGAAATAATTTGTCCTCAGAATTACGTAGAATGGCTCCTGGTAGGCTGGTAGGACAGGTCATGCCCTGTCAGGAGCACTAGCCCAACACTTATGCAAAAGAGTAAAACACTGGCACCTTCTTGGATTGGGTCTGCTGTCCCGGTCTCGCTTCCTCCCGTGCATGCTGCCCACCAGCTCTTGTTCACACTGGTCTTCATGGTTATTACTATTTTTCCTCAATGCAGAAATGGAGTTCCTTGAATGGGATCCAAATATGCAATCTTACAATTCCAATTTTGCGTTTAATAGTAGCGGCACTGTCACCACAGGGTGACAGGAAAAATTATGTCCCTGGAAAAATGAATATATCTAGTTTTTATATATTTGAAATATGAAGGTTAACTTCACATTAACTGACTATGTACATACTGTTTTATTCACTGTAAGATGCATTAACTTTAGAGTTAAAGTCAAAAGTTCGAAATCGTGTCTGTGTGTGCGTGTGCGTGTGTGTGCGTGTGCATGTGTGTGCGTGTGTGAGCGCGTGTGTGTGGCAGATTAATGCCTCTTCCTGAATATTCCTGTCTCAGTTTCTTGAAGAGTTAAGTGTGTTCTGTTTGGCAGCAAAAGAAAAGTGGGTGTCAGGTGGGGGTAAACACTTTCCAGTCTGATTATTTAAACACAGGGTGGCTCAAAGTCATATATCTTAAAATTAATTTTTATAAGACTACAGGAAATAGGGCTGGGGGTTTATCTGTGTGGTTCCAGCACCTGCATTGCAAGCACAAGGTCCCGGGTTCGATCCCTGGTAACCACATACAAGAACGCCGCGCCTGGTGGCTCACACCTGTAATTCTAGCACTCAGGAGGCAGAGGCAGGAGGACTGCTGAGTTCGAGGCTGAGTTCAGGGCCAGCCTGAACTATAAAGTGAGACCCTGTCTCAAAAAAGAAAAAAATACCAAAAAGAACGTAAAAGGATTACAGGAAATATTTTTAAATGACAGTTCCATACCAGAATGGACTAGTTGAAACGACACCTGCCAGAGTGATGCTCAGGACAGGCGACATGTAAAACTGCGCCGCCTGGGTGAGCGGGGCTGGCTGGGGGGCAGTGAAGGCTGCCGGCCAGTCACCCGGGCAACGCCGAGGTTGTCGTCGCCCACGCGTGGGGGGTGAAGGTAAACATCCCGAGAGGCAGGCCGGGAGACAGCCTGCGGCTGCGGACGGGCGTGTGGGGAGTTCTGCCCATGGCTGCCACTCTGGAGAGGGAATCTGAAGGCCTGGCCCATTGATGTGGCTCTGTACGCTTTCTCAACGGCTCTGGAAACCGAGCAGATGGAAAACAGACTCCTCCACAAAGGACTCAGCCTGGCAGCCCTCCATCTTGGTGCAGGGAGGCCTGTGCCAGGCCTCTGCAGCTGGATGTCTAAGCCGGGTGATGAACTTGAATTGTCTTAAGGTGCCAACTTTACGTTAGCTGCTGGGGCAACCACAGAATGCTTATGCAATATGCAAGCAACAACATTTCATCCTGATGCTGGAACAGCAGTTTGAAGACACCCAGCTTTGGGGACATTAAAGCGTGAATAAAGATGCGCCATTAGTTTGGTGATACACTGTGACTGTTGAGCCAGTGTCATAAGAGGGACCATCTCAGAAAAGCAACAATGGACTCGGAGAGTTTGTCGTCTCAGAATCCAGTTACACCTCACATTAACATCTGAAGAGCCAGGCTGCTACCACATAAGGAAAATGGGAAAGGTTCCACCAAGTTCAAAGAATTTCAGGGCCAAGTAGGCATATATGTAGATATCTTGAAAACCAAAGAAATGTAAACCTCAGCCAAACGCTGCTGCCACTGGGACCTGGACTAGCTAACACCCTCTTTTAAAGTTCTGGGCCCCCCACTGTGTATTATTAAGGGGTGGAGGCAGAGTATGGTCCCAGATAACACCTGAGACAAAGTTCGTGCTCGCCATTACTGCACAACCACGTAAGCCAGGGGAGACACAAAGTTTAGGGCTACGCCAGTGTTCTGTGGGTGACTCGGCAGCTCTGAAATCAAAGACCTAATCTTTGTTACAATATAATCTCAAATGATATCTGTGGTTTCGAGTGAGAAAAAACACGACAGCCCAAGCACTGAGTTCAGAGGCCCGTAAAGAGCGCAGGCTATGTGAGCAGGTCCGACATTTCATCGCTCGCCCACGGGTGCGATCTGCAGAAGTACTCAAGCATATGCTGTAGCCAAAAGTAAATGAAGTGGAACAGGTCAGTTGGAAAAGAGTGAGAGCAAACGCGGTGGGCTCGGGACTGGCCCTTTATTAGACTGCTAGGAAACCCTAAGATTTGGACTCAGGTGAGCAACATTTAATACTCTTACGATTTAGGCTTAAATAAATATCATGCTTCCCTGCACTGAGTTACCTGGGCATGTGTGTTTTGCCTCTTCCCTGGCCACAAATCCCTCTGCTGCCATAATAGATGCCCCAGTGCACATAAAGCTCTCTCTTCCCAGAAGCCCTTGCTTCCTCTGTCCCTGCGAGAGTTGGATGCTGACAGCCCACAGAGTTCTCCCCAGGAACATCCTACGGCCAAAGAGCTGCCTCGTGTGGGACACGTTCCCCTGGGCAGTGCCGAGTAAGGCTGTGATGTATGCTCTGAAGTCCTGATTTGCAGGGAAGCCCGAGGGCCTCGTCCAGCCGCTGTCTGCCCCTGCGCCCTCCTGCTGCTGTTTCTGAAGGTGCTCCCAAGTCAGCCTCTAGCGTGCAGAACTCCAACGCTGTTTTCCAAGAAATACAATCTACAGTGAGAAATTTAGAGCTGAATTGTGCTGCTGGCTGGGAAAGGGGACTCCCACCTTGGTGTCAGGTGGAGCACAGAGACCCTGGCATGCAGGGCTGGTGCAAGCCTCATCTTTTCCTGGTGCATGTGGAGCAGCGTGGTCTGAGGAGGGAGACTCCAGGCATTGGGAGTGGTGCGTGTGAGGACTTTGGAGTCAGGTGCTGTTGCTGAGGGCCATTAAAATGGAGCAAGACACACTTGGAGACAGCAGGCACTAAGTAGACCCTTCCATCACACGCCAAGACTCCCTTCTGCAGATGGAGGGCAGCAGAAGCTGAGGCTGGACCTCAGACTGAAAGGCGTCAGAGCGCCGAGAGAAGTCAGATCTCCAGCGATGAGGAGCTGTCTGCTGAGGTTAGGGCCTGATAGGAAGTAGGGGACCTGACGCTTGGAATCGGGGTATGCGGAATGGTGCACTCAGCGCTCTGACTCTCCAGATTTGCCTGCTCCCCCTGGGCTGAGGAAGTGGCTCTGCCTTTGTCGGGAGCCAGTGCCTCCACGAGGATGTGCAGACAGTCTCCTCTGTGCAGCACGAACGCACCCCACCTGGCCGGCACTGGCAGCTCCCCAGGGCCAGTGCAGTGGGGAGCAGCAGGGCTGGGCTGGCGAGGGAGGAGAGCTGTTCCGGGGAGCTTTAGGAGCAGCGGGTAGCTGGGGCAGGAGTCCAGAGAGCCAGGAGTGCGGCAGGCTGAGGGAAGGCGTCCGCTGGTAAGGATGGGTTTGTGGATTTGGTCGCTTTCCTGGCACTCAGGTTTAATACCGCAGCGGGGCCCCAGGAGAAGACACTAACACACGAGCAAGTTTATCCAGGAGGTCTGGAGACCATGGTGGCCCAGGCAATATGAAGAGAGTACTACACCTCTGGGGGCAGAGAGCTGAAAGGTGGACAGAAGCCCCCAGAGACGATGGCAGGCTGGAACGGAGTTCTCCAGAGGTCTGAGGGAAGTGGCCCTGGAGACTCTTGATTCTCCTCTGGCGAGAGAAGCGCTGGTAGAGGCTGCCCGCTGAGTGGCGCTGCGCTCTCTGGCCCAGGGCTGCCCGTGGGTGGGGCTGCTCCCGAGGGGCGATGGTGGTCCTGCTGACAGAACACCAAGTTCCCATAGGTACAGTGAGTGGCAAGTCAGAGTGACATGGAGGAGTGAGCAAGCTACCCTGACCTCCAGTGTGCGGGCCGTCGGGGAGGGACTTGCTTATCCCATGCCTTCCAAAGAAATCAAGGACGTGCTGCTGAGAAGGAGCAGACGACAGCTCCACAAGAAGCCACCACTCCGTCAGGGCAGAGAACTGCGGCAGGTTCAGAGCTGGATGCTGTAGGCCGAAAGAGAGGCTGGACTTCTCCGAGGGAAGAACCCGAAGGACACGAACACTCCTCTGCATGGTAACGTACAACGAGGGGAGGGAGCCAGGCATTTTGAGGACTTCTGGGTACATTTTGGGCTTGACATAGAGTCAGAGATCAACCCCTCCCAGCGTGGAGCAAAAGCCTGTGGGGATCAGGTGAGAAAGAGGTCCCGGGTCAGGTTCCCTGGCCCCACAAGCCACGCAGTGGCCGTCTCCCTAGGATGGATTCAGCTCCACTCTCCCACAGGAGAGGCAGCCAGGGGCATCTCACAGGGATGGTGCTAATTTCTCCACCTCGGCCATCAAAGCTGAAGAGCTGTATCCCACCTGGATGTTCTATATCATGTTGGCTTGTCATTTCAATATATGGAAATTGATGTAAATCGGATTGGGAGAGACAGAAGTGTCCAGGACGTTAGAGGCTCTAGGAAGTGGAAATAATGCTTCCAGGCAGAGTAGGAGTCACCAGGTTGGGAGATCCTCAGGGCTCCTATGGTGTGGTTGTCACCACAGGGTCCCCATCCACATTTGGTGGCAGCCAACTCCACACTTGAGTACAGTATGACATTCTGAGGCATGAACCGGTAGTTATGTACAGGTGACAGCCAAGATCCAACGATTAGGTCGGTGAAGTCAAGAGACACGGTGGACTTATGAGCACAAGTACGAAGAGACCCTAAGGGGCATAATGATATCTGTGTGAAGAGTAGGTGGGCAGAAAGACCCACCTGTGCCATCAGCCAGTCTCTGACTGGCCCCTCAGGACTGCTACAATGGCCGGGGAGGGGCTCCGCATGGCAGAGATGGGTGCTATGCATGGGCCCAGCGTGGCTGATGAGCCGTTGGTGTGTGGAACGCCCAGCAGAGCCCAGCGCTGAGTGCTCCCCATGGAGCCACCCCCAGGAGAATCCAGAAGGTGAAGGCTGGAGTGGAGGCACCGCGGGGCCAGACGTGGGCCAAGTGACTCCTGGAGAAATCTGTGCTTCTGCCCTGTGATTCCAGGCTCTGTGGATGCTGCTTTTGCTCCCACTAAGAACAGCTGCAGGAGAGACACACAGTCTGCTGGCACTCACTCAGGGCATGAGGCTGTCTGCTCCTGGCAGGCCCTTTCTCCCGCTGACCAGGGATGGCCAAACTGCTATGATTTCACTTGGCGCAGAGAGCGCCTGGCACCAGGCAGCTTGCCCCGCCCAGCTGTGATTCCAATGGGACAAGCATGGCAGCCATACCCAGCTGCTTCCCACCCTGAGGGCCTGGGTCACCAGAAAGCCCCGAGGGTCAGCAGAATGCGGTGGGGGCTGAAGAGGTGACAGGAAAGAGGGAGCTATGAGTCACCTCCAATTCCCGTCCCTTGATTTTTCACAGAAAACAGACCAATCAGACTTCTGGTGAAACAGCTCCCGAGAGTGCTACAGGAAGCACAGTTGCCAGGAGCACTGGGTGGGAGGCTACTGTGGGCAGAGATCTGCGTCCCCCACAGCCGGGAGGTGGACAGGGTCCTCACTAATGTCCTCTTGAGGCCGGACTGCCTCCAACAGACAGGTAGGGGTGCGGGGTGGAGCGCTTGTCCCACCCTCCTAGCAAGGCACGGCGGCCGCTCCTGCTCCCGAGCTCCTGGCCTCTTGGAAGCATCTGTTCTGTAGTTCAATCTCTGTCCAGACTGGCTTTTCTCACCTTCACCTGTTCCTTGAGCCACGAAGTCCGTGCCGCCTGGCTGTGGCAGGGCAGGGGCAGTCCTGCAGATGAGGAGGTGAGGAGCCCCTGCCCTCTGGGCGGTGGGCCCTGATGCCTCTCAATTCTGTCACCTCTGCTCTCCCAGGGTTGGGGGGTACAAAGTGTGGGGGCCCCTGGAACCACGGCCAGCCCACACTGAAGGCGGAGGTCATGCGGAGCCCGGAGTCCCCGAGGCCGATGCCAGCTGTGTCTCTGCCCTCCCTGGGGTGTGCACCCCCATCGCCAGGATCTTCAGGAGCGATGGCCTATGTGTGTCCCCTGGTCTTGCTCACCAAGGTCGAGTTCTGTTCTCTAACTGTACAGCAGACCCCAAGACTCCAGCAGCTCTTGGGCTTGAGAGATACGCACAGCTAACCCAGGGTGCAGAGACGGTGGGAGACTTCCTAGAGTCCTCTCCTGGGCGCCGCTGTCAGTTGCCGTATTGCTTTTGGTTCCCTCTGCTCTTCTTGAGCCGCTTGTGTGTGCTTGCTGTGGTTCACGCCTGGGTGTCCCCCAGTGCCTCGTGTCCTCAGGTGGGGTTTTGGAAGGTGGCTGGGTTGCGGGGCTCAGGGCTGACCTGCTGCTGGGGGGTGGGTGGGAAGAGAGGGTTGCTGTGGGCGTGGCCTGGGAGGCCGCGCCTTCCTCGGGCTCCTAACTCCGCCCTCTGCTTCGGGCCATGCTGGGAGCAGCCCCTCTAGGCCACCCTGCCCTGGAGCCAGCTAGGGATGGAAACCCAGTCTGTGAGCCGAGTAAACCTTCCTCCACGTGTGGGTGTAAGGCAGGGTCTCGTGGTCAGGAGGGTGGGCACAGTAGCGCCCATGTCTGAATAACCGACAGGAGCACAGAGAACACTTCAGTCGGCTTTCTGTTTGCTTACATAGTAAGGAAAGCAGGGCAGGGAAGCGTGTGACCGCCAGTCTCTGTGCTCAGACCGAGGAGAAGCGCTTTGCAAGGCCGTGCAGACACTCCGGTCCAGATCTGATGGAGAAGCATGGGGCCAAGGTCTCCTCTGTCGCACACAGTCCTCGTGCCAACTTTCACAGGCCTGTGTCCACTCCAGAGGGCACGAACTGCCACTCTCAGGCTTCCTGGCACCCACAGTCCCAGAATGGCATTTGCCTGTCACAAGAATTTGCAATTATACTAGAATGTCATCATTTCAGGAAACTATAAAGCAATAAACATGTTTATTTTCAGCCACAAGGAAAAAAATATCCTGAGAACTAGATTTTCTTGGCAGTTTGGGGCATTTATTAGAACTCTAACTTCTCTGTGTGACCCACCCTCCACGGTGTCCTCCTTCCCGAGTGAGCACGTGCAGCCTGCAGAGGCTCACGGCGTGCTTTGAGGCCGCTGTGCTGGGGAAGTGGGCCGTGGCTGCACTCACGGGCGCTGTGCGTCCTCGCAGGAAGGGGGGTAAGTACCTCGGCGCCTACAGGGCTCAGGCCTGCTCTCTCTGCTCCCTGAGACGGAGTGGCATTGAATTTTGAGGTGTGAATTTTACGTTGAGTAGTGTGCCGTTCCCAAAAGGCTTTTCAGAGGTTGGCGGGGTTGCTGGGCAGCCCCCTGTGTCCCGCTCCCGGGCGGCGCCAGCGCGTGTCTCTCCTCTCCCACCCGCTCCTGCTGTGGGTCCGGACCCGCCCTTCCAGGCTGTGTTGTGGAAGCAGCAGCTTGGCAGGTCCTGAGGGGCTTCGCTCGGCAAAGCCCAGGCCTCCACACTGGGCTCAGGGAGGAGGGCCAGGGCCGCCGGGCAAGGGGCCCCGAACGCGGCTCCACCAGGCCCCTTACATAGTAAGGAAAGTCCCCGTCTCCGCAGAGCCGAGGACCCGCTCTCCGACGTCCCCGTCTCCGCAGAGCCGAGGACCCGCTCTCCGACGTCCCCGTCTCCGCAGGCTGAGGACCTGGTCTCCGACGTCCCCGTCTCCGCAGGCTGAGGACCTGGTCTCCGACATCCCTGTCTCCGCAGAGCTGAGGACCTGGTCTCCGACGTCCCCGTCTCCGCAGAGCCGAGGACCTGGTCTCCCACGTCCCCGTCTCCGCAGAGCCGAGGACCTGCTCTCCGACGTCCCCGTCTCCGCAGGCTGAGGACGCGGTCTTTCCTGGAGCTCTGCTGGCCTTGGAACTGTGGCCAAGAATGGTCTTCCGGGATTTCCGTCCTCACTGAGGGGAGGTCCGAGCCTCTCCTGACGTCACAGCAGCTCTTCGGCGGGGATGACGACGCCCTGGGTTGCCTTCTGTGAGCGGGACGGCAGTCAGCAGTCGCTCAGCTCACCCGTCACAGCGCCCCGGGGAGCTGCGCGCCCTGGCGGACTGGGCATGTCGCACACACGCGGGCTCAGAGCAGTGCGACCTCTGCATTGGGCCCGGCTCGACGTGTGAGAGACAGGGAAGCCGCCGAGGGACAGCCTTGCACCGGTCCCCATCGCAGCCAGGACTAGCGTGAGACGTGTCCCGAGTCCTGGGAAACTGGGGCCGGTTGTGCAGGCACAGTGGTCCCCTCGCGCAAGACCCTGCTGAGCTCAGAGGCCGCTGCCCTGCTGCAGTCTCAGCGGGGCATGGCCACGCACCAGGGCACAGGCGGGCAGGGGCGTCCTCCCTGCAGGCTTGCTGTGGGACAGAGGCTGGTGCACGTCGGGGGTCCAGCCGTGGGCTCTGCTCACCCCACTGTCGCGTGGTCCTGAGCGGCCGGACTGAGCACCTGAGCTGTTCTTCTGCATCCGCCTGCCACTGACATCAGGGCACAGGACGGAGGCCGGGCCGGGCCATGTGCGCGGCCCCCGACAGCAGCAGAGCTGGGCACGGAGCAGCGGGCGTGTGTGGCTGTGTGCGGCGTCTCCAGGGGCCAGCCTGGGCTGTGCCCCCTGCCCTGCGGAAACTCGCCGGAGGGCAGAGTTAGGTGCTCGGATGGAGGAAGCCCGCGTGCCACAGGCTGCTTCCAGGGCTTCCGGCTCCCGTTTTAGTCAGATGCAGTATTCTTTTAAAATCCATGGGGCATAAAACACTGGTTCTTAACAGGAAAGTCGCTGCTTTGCTGTCTGTGGCTGGGTGGGCAAAAGTGACTCTTCTCAAACTCTCAGTACCATGACGATGTGTATATATAATGTACCAATAGATTTGAATTTTTAAAAAAGTGACTCCTTTCACTTATGAGCTAAATGACCACGCATGATACATTTAAATTATGACTTATACTTTTCTCATTTACTGTTTATTTTTATTCTTTGATGCCATAAGAAATTAATGAGGCTGAGAGTCTTAAACTGTTTTATGCGTTTAAAATAATTATGATTAAAAGCCTTTTACACATGTGTATTTATCATGAATTCTTGTTCAAAGAACTATTTTCCATGGTTCAAGGAGCAGAATTAATTTAAATCGGCAGCTAATGCAGTGTCCTCAATTCCAAGTCAGCGGCCGCTGCCGAAGGTTTTATGTGGCGCCTCCTTGGAGGTAACGGAAGCTGCCCCGTGACGCGCCGGGGGG